>ML269015.1:0-28707 GCA_005239495.1 Nicotiana undulata
TCTTATGTTATCAATGTTGTTGGTACTTCCTGATTATTGTAAGATTCTTGATGAAGAGTTAATTCTAATAACATGTACGGAGAATATCGACCTTACGTCACTACGAAATGTTCAGAATATGATTCCAATGAGTCCTACATGCATTATATATATGTATCTATTTTACTCTACCGAGCCGCGCTATAGTCGGCCGGGTATGGCACCTATTGTNATCTTTATTTGTGGATGTTGCATGTCGTGTTGCAGGTCCTGATAGACAGGTAGACACAGCTCTCCCACAATAATAGGCTTTCCAGTTCAGCGGTCATAGGAGAGATCCCTTCTATGGACTTGCCGTGGTCTTGGTATGCATTTTTATTATAGATGTTATGGGTATGTCGGGGCCCTGTTCCGGCTATGTTGCATTACTTATGCTCCTTTAGAGGCGCATAGACAGGTGTCGGCTCATTCATAGTTTAATATCCCTTGTTGGCTACTTTTTGTTGTATAGCCTTTCATGGTAGCATTGTAGCTCGTACGTTTTATGTAGTTTCTTAGCAATCTTGTCATCACATGTGATGTATGTTCATGATCCATATCTACCATTTATATTGATTTCGTTATCCCTTAATGATAATAAGAAGGTTAGATAAAATGTACGTTGGTGCTCGGCAAGTATGGCCTGGGTGCTAGTCATGATCCTCCAGTTTGGGTCGTGACATACATTCCCTAATTGATTTCTTTTCCAGCATAGGGTATACAATCCCTAGTTGATTTTATTTTGCCACCCCCAGTAGGTGTTGCTTTGAGATATAGGGTATCCACTCCATAGTCTGCAATAACTCCGGATGCACTACTCTCGATTTTTCACCGCTTTCAATAATAAAGTAGTGTAGATTTCATTACATTAACTCACGAAATTTTCCTAGTGAAAACCGGGGCAGAAACTTTCGTTCGCTTGTTTTGATTTTGTGCAGATCACATTTTTAGGACATTGGACTCGAGACGACCAACAGAAGAAGTTTCGATCCAGAATAATAAAACAAAAAGAGAAAAGAGAAGATTGAACCCAAAGTGCAGAAACGAGAAAGAAATGGACTATTTAGGATGATATTGAAGTCATCCGTTCGGTATATCCTGCCTTGATCCGAGAAACGATAAGACGAAACCAGCACTTGCGACTAACAAGCATCAAGATCCAGGTCAGAGTCAACAAAAGATCAAGACTCAAGACCAAGTCTTAGATAGGAATCTTGTAACTAGTAGATGATAGGTTTAGTTAGTCTTTCGTTTTGTTATTTTGGTGTAAGGAGCTCACCAAGCAGTAAGCAACAACAACCACAACAAAATGAAATCACGGCTTTCCGGTAGTCCCAGCTACCAAATCTTTCAGAACTACACTGACCTGATTCCTTTATAGCCAAGGATATGTAGGCAACCTTCGAAGCAGGGTTCGGTCAGGCTTTTCAAAAACGCTTCACAATGGAACGTATGAATGAGTAAAAGTCATTTATTGCCGCTCACTTCGTCGTTGCCCGAAAACTCTTCATGTTTCCGAGCAAAGAGGGGCAGCTGTGAGCACATAATTTTTACTCGCCATACCATCCTATAAAAATCTCGATAAATCAATTTATTTTATGAATTTTTTGTTGCTTTTTAGTGATTAATTGTGAATTATCTGCATTTGCATATCCATAATTCGTCTTTTAAAATTATTAAAGTTGCATCACTATTATCAAAGAAATAATGAAGTTATTATTTGTAATTAACTGAATTAAATAATAGACGGATGATGTTTATTTTATGTAATGTAGTTTTTAACAAAATAATTACTAAAATTAATCATTTTTCTTTATCCAATAAATCACGGATTTAAGTAGGAGTATAGAATTAATTATTTTGTCCTTAATTAATCTATGAAGCAAGGTCAAGAATTAGTTGCTGCATTTTAGTTTAATTAAAATTAGCATTAATTGAATTAAGGAGGTTAATTAAGCTTAAGATATTTTAAAAAATCGGACCTGGGCCAAGAAAGAACCCAGGTCCAATCCCTATCTCTGCGTACCCGACCCGACCCGACCGGCCCAACCTCCCTCTCACTATAACCCTAGAGATGAGACCTACCTAAAAAAGAAGGGACACAGATCAGATCCCTCACCCTATGAACCCAACGCCGTTTCCCCTATCTTCTCACCTTTTCTTCTCCATTTCCCTCCACTGTACACACAATTTACACCATGGCAGCTAAATTCGAAGCTAGAAATAGAGATCCAAGCTTCGCCTGCCTTTTCTTGGAGACAAAAATAAGATTCCCTCCCTTACAAAAACAAGAACGGCAGCTAGCCAGAGCTCCAAGAGGTGTCCTTCTTCTTCTTGAAACAAAAACCACAGCAAACTTCTCTAACTAGAATAGAATAAACACACATACACACGAGCAGCAGCCCTAATTCCTCTTTTCTTCAGCAACGAACAGAAAACAAGAAGAAAAATTGAAAGTTTTAAAAGATCTTGAATGTCTATAACACAAAAGAGGTTCAAAAAATGAGAAGAATATCTGGAAAATTCGACTTTGATTTTCAGAAAACGAAAGGAAAAACTAAGAGAGTTTAGAATGCTGATTTCAATTTCTATTCCTCGTTCGTATAACCTCTGGATTCTAGAAGCTGTTTGAGTTCGGAGGAATGGCCATTTCCATCCGGATTTGCTGATGTTGTTTCTTCACTGGCTGAGCTCCTTCGCCTAGTTTCAGATCTGTATTTGGATTTCCTTAGCTGATCGTCCCTGAAATTAGGTATGTAAACGTTTGCCTAAGATATTTAGTTGGTTATGAATGGAAATTCAAATGATGTAAACATGTGTAATCTGTTACATGCTGTTTTGTTTTGAAATTGTTTTAAGTTCATCACATTACATTGTGTTTGATCCTTAAGTTTAAGTATTATTCTGTGACAATTATTGACGAAATGTGTGTGAATCCTTTTAGATTAATGTGTTAATATACTGAAATGTGAATATTTCTCAATGAAATTAGTATTTGAATTGGAGATTGTCAAGTTGTTTTTAAGCTTCAATGATATTTGCACCAAGCCATGGACTAAGCCAACAGATGTAGACCTTAACAGGAATAAAGATTGGCTGTTTTGATATCCTATCAAAGCTTTCGCCTGTTTATTTGCTTACTGAATGGTCTAATTTGATCATATGTGTTGTTATTTGGTTAGTTTGAATTGAGTTAAATACTCAGTAGCATATGATTTAATGTCTCCTATGCAACATCAATACTGATTATTGAGTAAGCCAATCTTTGCTCACTAGATAATGACCTCATATCCGTTTGGATCTAATTAATTTAAACACCAATAGATTAAATATATGTATGAAGAAATCGGTTAAATGAAGTGAATGTGTAGTTCTGCCGCCACACAAGTAAGAGAAGAACAATGTGTACCTTTTGTGTTGTATTTTGTCGTTTTATCAGTATACTCACCTGGGTTCAAAGTTTTAGACTCCTCTCGCTCAATTGTTACTGATTCATTATGTGATGTTAAATTTGAAACTATGTTGTTCTAATTGATTTAGTAGTTTTTGGTGTTATAAGAACAAAATTTTAGTAGTGGAACGTATGAATCAAGTGTTCATTGTGTTATATTTGACTTCCAAAATGAACTCCAATGCGGTAAAGGCCCAGAGAATTAGAATCAATTAATACCTTATACTTTTAAACAACTCTTTCAATAACTCATGGTCTCATAATAATCTCAAACTTAGTCTTAGAAGACCTTGAACAAACAAATACCTGGTAGTCCAAAAATGCTCTTTAAACTACTACTCCAGTTAATTAAGGAAAAGATAAAGAATTTACGAAGATAATATTTTTTGCTTCAAATAAGCATTTAAATTATCACGCATGATTACATAATCTACACTCGGGTGTGGCAACTCATGCCCCCGACTCACAACTTCAAACTGTAATAAAAATCACATGTTGTAATTGTGGGTGCATTTCATGTGGCGCAATTACAATGTGTCCAAAAAAAACAAGTGCACGCCATCGTGACTTGTTTCAAGATAAATCCATAAATATTAAAAGCGGCTAAAAGTTTAAAAGGCTAAATGCACAATAGCCTAAAATACGTAAATAATCAGATAATTTAGGCCAAATATTAATAGTTAAGTGACCGTGATAGAACCACGGAACTCGGGAATGCCTAACACCTTCTCCAAGGTTAACAGAATTCCTTACTCAGATTTCTGGTCGCAGACAACTTAAAACAGAGTCTACATTTCCTCGGTATGGGATTTCAATAAACGGTGCCCCGGAACATCGTCAAAGATCCGGGTGGCGACTCTGGGAATAATAAATAAATCCCAAATCCGAATAATGTCACTTTAATTGGAAAAACTCCCTTATTACCCTTCATCAATACATCTGGGGGTAGTGAAAAAGGAGGTGTGACACCCAGTCATTTCTACTATGCGATCGCGTATAACGAGTCGCGATTGCGGAGGGTAAACCTACACGCGCCATAAATCCTTCATCGCGTTCGCACCTACAGGTCTGCGATCGCAGAGTCCCTGCCCTCAAAGCTATGCGATCGCGTATGGTGTCCGGCGATCGCAGAGAACAATCATTGTCCCTTTCCCCAGACCTAATATCTACTATGCGATCGCGCCTTATGCTATGCGATCACGGAGACCAATATTCCCATGCACTGCGATCGCGGTTATTATTGTGCGATCGCGAAAAAAAATATCACAGGTCCCATATATACCTTATGCGATCGCGGAGTAATACCTGCGATCGCGGAGAGCAAAATAGTGCTGGTGAAAAACCAACAAAACCAGCTAAGTCTATAAGGCCAAAATGCCCGTTTGAACACCCGAAACACATCCGAGGCCCTCAGGACCACAACCAAAACCACAAACTGACCCTAATACCTCATTCAAACTTGGTTGAGCCTTAAAAACACGTCTCATAATATCAAAATCATCAAATATGCATAGATTCAAGCCTAAGAACTTATGAAATTTCTAGAATTCACATCCGATGCTGAACCACATCTAAACTCATCCGAATGACCTCAAATTTTGCACACAGGTCATAAATGACATTACGGACCTGTTGTCGCTTTCGGAAATCCATTCCGAGTCCGATATCAAAATATCACATATCGGCCAAAATCGCCGAAATTCCAACTTTAGCCAATTCAAGCCTAAATCTACAACCGACCTCGAAAACACATTCCGAACACGCTTCTAACCCCGAAATCATCCAACGGAGCTAACGGAGTTGAGGTAATTCCATTCTGGATCCGTCTTCACACAGTTCTAGCTACAGCCTGATTTCAAAAGCAAAAATCCACATTTAAGGACTAAGTGTCCAAAATCACTTCGGATTTCACCACTCAACGCTCCGAAAAGTTTCAATAACATAAATAGACATGCGAGAAGCAGTTATTAGGGGATCGGGGCGCTAACTCTCAAAACGACAGACCGGGTCGTTACATTCTCCCCCTCTTAAGAAAATTGTTCGTCCTCGAACGAGTATGGAAACATACCTGAAGCTGTGAAAAGGTGAGGGTACTGACTCTGCATATCCTGCTCGGTCTCCCAAGTCGCCTCCTCGACCGGGTGACCCCTCCATTGAACCTTGACTGAGGCAATATCCTTTGATTTGAGCTTCCTGACCTGCCTGTCTAATATAGCCACAGGCTCCTCAACATATGATAAATCCTTGTCCAACTGGACTGAGCTGAAATCCAAAACATGAGTCGGATCACTGTGATACTTCCAGAGCATGGAAACGTGGAATACCGGATGAACTCCTGCTAGGTTGGGAGGCAGGGCCAACTCATAAGCAACCTACCCAACCCGCTGCAACACCTCAAAAGAGCCAATGAACCTCGAACTCAGCTTACCCTTCTTCCCGAATCTCGTGACCCCCTTCATAGGCGATACCCGAAGCAAAACCCGATCACCAGCCATAAATGCCAAGGCACGAACCTTCCGGTCCGCATAACTCTTCTTCCTGGACTGAGCTGTGCGAATTCTCTCCTGGATCACCTTCACCTTGTCCATGGCATCCTGAACAAAGTCTGTACCCAACAATCGGGCCTCGCCCGGCTCAAACCATCCTACTGGAGACCTGCGCCGCCTACCATACAAATCCTCATACGACGCCATATGAATGCTGGACTGGTAGCTGTTATTATAAGCAAACTATGCAAGAGGAAAGTATCGATCACATGACCCTCCAAAATCCATGACACAGGCATGGAGCCTATCCTCGAGAATCTGAATCGTGCGCTTAGACTGTTCCGTCTGAGGGTGAAATGCTATGCTGAGATCTATCTGGGTACCCAACTCACTATGCAAAGCTCTCCAGAAGTGTGAGGTGAACTGAGGACCTCGATCTAATATAATGGACACCGGTACACCGTGCAACCGGACTATCTCCCGAATGTAGATCTGGGCCAATCTCTTAGAAGAGTATGTAGTCAACACTGGAATGAAATGAGCTGATTTGGTCAGCCGGTCCACAATCACCCAAATAACATCATGATTCCCCAAGATCCGAGGAAGTCCAACCACAAAATCCATGGTGATCCGCTCCCACTTCCACTCTGGAAGCTTAATCTGCTGAAGTAATCCTCCCGGTCTGTGATGCTCACATTTGACCTGCTGACAATTGAGACACTTGGCTACAAACTCCGCTATATCCTTCTTCATCCTTCGCCACCAATAGTGTTGTCTCAGATCCTGGTACATCTTCGCGGTACCCGGATGGATGGAATACCGCGAGCTATGGGCCTCCTCAAGAATCAGCTCCCGAAGCCCATCTACGTTGGGCACACAAATACAGCCCTGCATCCCCATCACACCATCATCACCTATGGCCACATCCCTAACATCACCCTACTGAACTCTATCCTGAAGAGCCCGAAGGTTGGGATAATCATACTGGCGCTCCCGAATGCGGTCATAAAGAGAAGATCTAGCAACAACACAAGAAAATACTCAGTGAGGCTCAGAAAGATCCAGCCTCACGAACTGACTGGCTAAGGAATGAACATCCAAGGCTAAGGGCCTCTCAGCTGCACGAAGATATGCCAAACTACCCAAACACTCCGCCCGGCGACTCAAGGCGTCGGCCACCATATTAGCCTTTCCCGGGTGGTATAATACAGTGATGTCATAATCCTTGAGTAACTCCAACCACCTACGCTGGCGCAAATTAAGACCCTTCTGCCTGAATATATGCTGCAAGCTCCAGTGATCCGTGAATATCTCACATGGAACACCATATAAATAATAACGCCATATCTTCAGGGCGTGAACAATCGCTGCCAACTCAATATCATGCACATAGTAGTTCTTCTCGTGCACCTTCAACTGTCTGGACGGGTAGGCAATCACCCTACCGTCCTACATCAACACTGCTCCTAGGCCAATCCTCGAAGCATCACAATAGACTGTATATGACCCTAAACCTGTGAGTAATATTAATACTGGAGTTGTAGTTAGGGTTGTCTTGAGCTTCTGAAAGCTCTCCTCGCACTCCTCAGTCCATATAAAAGGTGCACCCTTATGGGTCAGTCTTGTCATGGGCGCTGAAATGGATGAAAATCCCTCCATAAAACGGCGATAATACCCAGCCAAACCGAGGAAACTGCAAATCCCGATAGCGGAAGATGGTCTAGGACAACTCTGCACCGCCTCTACCTTCTTCGGGTCCACCTTGATCCCATCCGAAGATACCACATGGCCTAAGAATGCCACAGAATCAAGCCAAAATTCACACTTAGAAAATTTGGATACAACTTCCTCTCTCTCAATGTCTGAAGCACGGTCCTCAAATGCTGCTCATGATCCTCCTAGAACCGAGAATATACCAGAATGTCATCAATGAACACGATGACGAAAGTATCAAGATACGACCGAAATACGCTGTGCATCAGGTGCATGAAGGCTGCTGGGGCATTGGTCAGCCCAAATGACATAACAAGGAACTCATAGTGGCCATATCTAGTCCTGAAGGCAGTCTTCGAGATATCTGGCTCCCGAATCTTCAACTGATGATAGCCCGAACGAAGATCAATCTTGGAGAACACCCTAGCAACCTATAACTGGTCAAATAAATCATCAATACGGGGTAATGGGTGCATGTTCTTCATTGTCACCTTATTCAGCTGCCGGTAGTCAATGCACATACGCATCGAACCATCCTTTTTCTTCGCAAATAACACCGGAGCACCCCAAGGTGATACACTGGGCCTGATGAAACCTTTGTCAAGCAACTCATGCAACTGCTCCTTCAACTCCTTTAACCTAGGAGGAGCCATGCGATAGGGAGGAATGGAAATGGGCTAAGTGCCCGGCAACAAGTCAATGCCAAAATCAATGTCTCTATTGGGCGTCATACCCGGAAGATCAGCTGGAAAAACATCAGGATAGTCCCTAACAACGGGGATAGACTCAACTGTAGGGGTCTCAGCACTAACATCTCTCACATAAGCCAAGTATGCATCACACCCCTTTTCAACCATCCGCCGAGCCTTAAGAAAAGAAATGACTTGGCGGGGAGTGTACTCTAAGGAACCTCTAACCTCTAACCTCGATAATCCTGGCATAGCCAGCGTCATAGTCTTGGCGTGACAATCAAGAATAGCATAGTGGGGAGACAACCAGTCCATACCCAATATAAAATCAAAATCTACCATACTGAGTAATAATAAATCAGCCCTCGTCTTAAAACCACTGATAACAATCAAACACGACTGATATACGCGGTCCACAACAAGACAATCTCCCATAAGAGTAGAAACATAAACGGGGGAAATCAAAGAATCCCGAGATATCCCCAGATGTGAAGCAAAATAAGAAGACACATACTAATATGTAGAGCCTGGGTCAAATAATACCGAGGCATCCCTATAACAAACGAGAACAATACCTGTAATGACTGAATCCGAAGCAATGGCCACATATCGGGCTGGAAGAGCATAGTACCTGGACTGGACTCCCTCTCTAGGGCGACCTCGACCTTCCCGACCTCCACCTCGAGCTTCTTGAGGTGGTGGGGTAGTAGCTGGGGCTGGAGCAATAGCTGGAGGACCAGGTGGAAGACATGGAACCTGATAAGTCTGAGGTGGTGCACCCCTCCTAGCTCTGGGGCAATCTCTGATCACATGATGAGGGTCACCACAACCAAAACAACCCCTTGGAGGAAGTGGCGGCTGCTGCTGACTCTGAACTGGCCTGCTGGACTGGCCAGTGATAGCACCTCAAGCTGAAGGCACCTGAGATCCTGATGGTGCATAGTAAGGCTCCTGAGGTCTGGAAGGAGCTGGAATACCACTGACTGCTGGAAGAGCGGAATGAATAGGGCGACTCACAAAACCCCTACCATAGCGTGCTGCATGTGCACGAGCTCCTGAAAAGTGACCGGTCTCTCGAGACCTCTTGGCCTCTCTCTCATCCCTGTCTCAGGCCAACATACTCTCAATCCTCCGGGCAATACTCACGGCCTGCTGGTAAGTGATGTCTGTCTCCAGCTCCCTGGCCATACTATTTCAGATACTGGGGTGGAGTACCTCAATAAAGCGTCGAACCCTCTCTCTGACAGTGGCAACCAAAGCTGGTGCATGACGAGCCAAATCGCTGTAACGAACTGCATACTCTGACACAATCATAGCACCCTGGCGTAGCTGCTCAAACTCTGCACGCCAGGCATCCCTGAGGCTCTAAGGGACAAACTCAAGTAGGAACATCTCTGAGAACTTAGCCAAAGTAAGTGAAGCTACCTCGTCCGGACTACTAAGCTGAAAAGCACTCCACCACTGATAAGCTGCTCCCATCAGCTGGAAAGCAGTGAAAGAAACCTCACTCGTCTCCACAATACCCATAGTGCGGAGAATGCGATGACACCCCTCAAGAAAACACAAGGCGTCATCCGAAGCTAGCCCGCTGAACTCAGGTGGGTGGTACTTCTTGTACCTCTCAAGTCGAAGCTGCTCTGCCTCAGGAACAACTACCCTAGTCTCATGCTAAGCTGGAGCTGTTGGGGGCATATGAATATACTCTGGAACCTACCCAATATGAACCCTCTACTAAGGAGTACGGGCTGCGGGAGTCTGTGTCCCTCCCCTGGCCTGGGATGTAGCTAGGGCTATCAGAAGTAATCCCGCCTGAGGCAGAGTATTGAAGGCACTCAAAAACTGAGCCAATGTCTCCTGGAGGGCTGGAATAATAGTAGAGACCTCCTGTGCCCCTCCAACTGTGGCTGCTGGGGGATCCTGTGCCTCTGCTCTCGCCGGTGCTCGGGCTACACCGTGTGTTCGTCCTCTGCCCCTGCCCCTACCTCTGACGGCTCTGGCTGGGGGCTCGGGTGCCTGGTTATCAGTACGTCCGGTACGAGTACGAACCATCTGTAAGCAAGAATAGAATAGAGTTTAAGAATTTTGATGATAGTAACTAGCACGATAAGGAGTTCCAAAGAATATGATTCTTCTTAACCGTTACATAGCCTCTCGAAGATAGATGCAGACATCTTTGCACCGATCCGCGAGACTATAATAAACCGACTTGTGACTTTTGACTCCTATGAACCTAGACGCTCTGATACCAACTTGTCACGACCCGAATTAACCCTCCAAACGGGCTCGTGACGGCACCTAGTTCCTATGACTAGGTAAGCCTAAAATATGCGGAAAAATAAGACAACACAGAAATAAACAGTAAAGATGTAGCAATAACTATAAAACTTAAGCCGCTCGGCATTTAAAGCTTTCACTCTCCCAAAACCCGGAATATCACCAAGTCACAAGCTTTATACAACTATAGCTCTATACAACGGAATAAGGAAATTGTGTATATGTCTATCTCCTATGCCTATAGTAGAGTAGATGGGGACACGTGATATTCTGCGGACGCGGAAAAATTACCTCGCGGTCTCCTGAGCAAGTGCTGTAGTACTCCTAGCCAAAACTCTGCGTACCGGTTCCTGGATCTGCACATGGGGAACACATGCGCAGGAAAGGGCGTGAGTACTCCACATTCGGTACTCCGTAAGTGCCAAGCCTAACCCCAGTCAAGTAGTGACGAGGTCAGGTTAAGGCTCTACTGAGTTTGAAAATAAGACAGTTATAAGTTTGAACAATGACATATAAATAGCTAAAATAAGCAGAGTTTAAAGGAAAACTGGAAGAAATAATAAAGAAAAGCCCTCGGCTCAGCACAACATATATCTCAACAGCAAATATGCAATGCAGTACAGGGGGAAAGCTCCCAGATCTCAGTCTGTAGTCCCAATTTAAATATGCTATGCACTACAGGGGGAAAGCTCCCGGATCTCAGTCCGTAGTCCCAATTTAAATATGCTATGCTGTACAGGGGGAAAGCTCCCGAATCTCAGTCTGTAGTCCCAATTTAAATATGAGATGCAGAATGCTATCAGATACGACGTAATTAAACAATTCAAGATAACAATAGGCAAGAATAAGGTAAAACTACCTAAGCATGGATAAAATAGTAGCAAATACGGGGAATTCAATGAAAACAGGTAGGCATGCTCATTCCTAAGCTAACTAATCAGTTATAACATGAAGCGGTAATATAGGAATGAAATGAATTATGACATGGGAGGAAAAAGCGGGAATTTAGCAACCATAACCCGTGTATGCACTCGTCACCTCACATACACGGCGTCAACATAGTAAAATCAGTATAAAAATGCCTAAAGGAAATCCCCAACACAGAGTTAGGCAAGCCATTTACCTTGACTACGCTAATCAACTAAATACGACGCTCTTGCCAAGAGTATATGACTCCGGGTGGCCAAAATCTATTCAATTCGATTGTATAATATAAATATCATTTCAGGGGAAAACAATAGCTTATTAATTCGAAGCTAATACGCAAAATTAGGAAATTCGCCCAAAACGTCCCTTGGGCCCACGTCTCGAAATCGGGTAAAAATTATATTTCCGGACACTCGTTCACTCACGAGTCTAACCATATAAGAATCTCTCAAATCGGAGGTCAAACATCCTATCAAAACTCAATAATTTGGTCTATGAAGTTCATCCCATTTTCCCCTCTTTCTACCCAAGATTTTCGAAATTAGAGGTGGAAATTAAGATTAGAATCATGGAAATTGATCTATAATGGTTAGAGATTACTTATCCAAGTTACCCAAGTGCAAATGCCTCAAACCATCGCCTCTCCCGAGCTCTCAAAAATCAAAAATGATGAAAATAACATAAACCCTCAAAATTAGACTTTTAAAAGACTGCCCAGTCATTTCTACTATGCGATCGCGTATAACGAGTCGCGATCGCGGAGGGTAAACTTACACGCGCCAGAAATCCTTCATCGCGTTCGCACCTACAGGTATGCGATCGAGGATCCCCTGCCCTCAAAGCTATGCGATCGCGTATGGTGTCCTGCGATCGCGGAAAACAAACGTTGGCCCTTTCCTCAGACCTAATATCTACTATGCGATCACGCCTTATGCTATGCGATCACGGAGACCAATATTCCCATGCACTGCGATCGCGGTTATCATTGTGCAATCACGAAGAACAAATCACAGGCCTCCCATATATACCTTATGCGATCCCGGAGTAATACCTGCGATCACGGAGAACAAAACACTGATGGTGAAAAACCAGCAAAACCAACTAAGTCTATAAGGCCAAAATGCCCGTTTGAACACTGGAAACCCATCGGAGGCCGTGGGGACCTCAACCGAAACTACCAACTGACCCTAATACCTCATTCAAACTTGGTCGAGCCTTAAAAACACGTCTCATAACATCAAAATCATCAAATATGCGTAGCTTCGAGCTTAAGAACTTATGAAATTTCTAGAATTCGCATCCGATGCTGAAACACGTCTAAACTCATCCGAATGACCTCAAATTTTGCACACAGGTCATAAATGACATTACGGACCTGCTGTCGCTTTCGGACTTCCATTACGAGTCCAATATAAAAATCTCACTTATCGGCCAAAATTGCCGAAATTCCAACTTTAGCCAATTCAAGCCTAAATCTACAACCAACCTCAAAAACACATTCTGAACACGCTCCTAACCCTGAAATCACCCAACGGAGCTAACGGAGTCAAAGAAATTCCATTCCGGATCTGTCTTCACACAGTTCTAGCTACGGCGTGATTTCAAAAGAAAAAATCCACACTTAAGGACTAAGTATCCAAAATCACTCTAGATTTTACCACTCAACGCTCCGACAAGTTTCAATAACATAAATAGACATGGGAGAAGAAGTTATTAGTGGATCGGGGTGCTAGCTCTCAAAATGACCGATCGGGTTGTTACAATACCGACATGCGTGCGTGGTTGGATTCAGTTACCAGATAATACAGAGTCGAGTTGGGAGGCAAATTTCAATTTTTGAAGCTTAAGTGATGGAAGTTGACCGTAGGTTTGACTTTTGTGTAAACGGTCTTGGAATGCGTTTTGGGTGATGTCAGCAACTTCGTATGATGATTTTAGACTTAGGCGCGTGTCCGGAATTGGTTTTGGAGGTCCGTAGAGTAATTTGAGGTAATTTGGCGAAAGCTAGAATTTCGGCGATTTCTGTTGATAGGTGAAATTTTGATATCGAGCTCGGAATAGAATTACGAGAGCGTTTGTAGGTCCTTCGTGTCATTTATGATTTGTCTGCAAAAGTTCACGTCATTCCGGGTTGAATTGATAGGTTTCGGCACGAGTTTTGATATTTGAAGTTTTGAAAATTCATAAGTTGATTTTTGGTTTGATTCGTCGTTTTGGTGTTGTTTTATGTGATTTGAAATCTCGAGCGAGTTCGTGTTAGGTTATATGACTTTTTTGCATTATTAGACGGGGTCTCGGGGCCTCAGGTGTGTTTCGGATGGGCTACGAGCCATTTTCTTCCAATTTTGAGCTGCTGTCTTTTGGTGTCTGAAATTCCTTCATCGCGATCACATGGTTTCTTTCGCGATCGTGATGTGCCTCTGCTGGTCGCCTCAAAATTTTTCTTCGCGATCGCGTAAAGACCGACGCGATCGTGTAACTCCACCATTTTCCCATCCATGTTCGCGTGCGCACCTTCGCATTCACGAAGTACAACCCAGGCATCCTTCCCTTTTCCTCTTCGCGATCGCAAGTCATGTTCCACTATCGCATAGTGTAATCCGGTCAGTAGCATAATTACCTCCTATGCGATCCCAATTGTCTCTACGCAATCGCATAGAACCATTTTTGGCCAATAATATTTTCCTCTACGCGATCGCATACGAATTCCCGCGATCGCGATGCTTTAAAAACCTAGGCAAAATATAAGTTTTCAAAATCAGGGGTTTCACCATTTTTATCATATTTGGACTTCTAGAGCTCGGTTCTTGGCGATTCTTTGATGGTTTTTCACACAAATCGAATGGGTATGCATTCTTCCACTAGAATTAAATATATTCCATAAATCAGTCCTTGTTTTTATCATTTAATTTGAGTTTTGAGTTGAGGAAAATGTGGGTTTTGAAAGGAAATTCCTAAATTGAAAAATCATGATTTGAGGGACCAAATGATATCGTAATTTTATAAAAATTGTATGGTTGAACTAGTATCGGAATGGGTGTTCGGATTTTTTAAAATTTGTCGGGTTCTGAGGTGCGGGCCTGGGGGTCGACTTTTGGGTCGATTTTTATAATTTTGTAAAGATTGAAACTTTATTATTAGGAATAGTTCCTTATACGTTTTATGTGTATTTTGAATTTGCTTTAGTTGATTTTGAGCCGTCCGAACGTCTTTTCACCCGAGGAGTCCATTTTAGAGTACCGGTTTGTCATCTTCGAGGTAAGTATCTTGCCTAACCTTATGTGGGGGAACTACCCCTTAGGATTGAGTTTTCTATATTGATTGTAGCCCGTGTACGCGAGGTGACAAGTGCGTACTCGGACTTATTTGCAAATAGATTGGCCTTTTAGAATTCGTAGGCCCTTATATCCCCCGTGTATGAAGTTGTAATTGTCACATTTGAGTTCCTGATTGCTAGTTTCATTTCTTCCTGTTCAAATTAGAAATTACTTGCTTAGTGTCCCTTGTTTCTTAATTGATCTTAATTGACTTAAATGAAGACTTTACCTTTCCTACCGTTGTGCTATTTCTTCCTTCATAAACTGCCTATTTGACTAGAACTAGTATAATCTCGCCCTATAATTGTTTAGAAGAAATTGGAATATCTATACGTTAGTGCCAAGCATGCCCGTGAGTCGTAGATTGTGAATTATATGATTTTCCTCTTAAGTGCTACTCAGGTTTAATTTGATAAACACCTATGTTGATGATATTTCCTTGGTGCTGCCTATTACTGAGCATTGTTCAAGCTGTGTTTTATTCCGTAAAGCTGATTGTTTAGGCGAGATTGGTTATAGCTGTTTCCCATGCCGGGATGATTGGTTTCTTATTGATGGCTTGGATATATGTGAATCGTTCCTACATTTGTTTTGTTTTCCCCTCGTTATATCGTTTCACTTGTGCTTGGCATTCCCTTCAGTGGCTACTTCTTATGAGTGAGTTTTACCATTCTTGTGATTCAAGTCTTTGTATTGATTTGCTCGTCACACCTTGCATTCTGTCTTTTGTTACTTTTGCGCCTGATGTGTCGATGTATGTTGTTCTGTCGCATTCTGGTTGTTTTCCTCAGTTGGCTTCATTGCATATTTAAATTGGGACTACAGACATATTCCGGTAGCTTTTCCCCTGTACTGCACTGCATATTTAAATTGGGACTACAGGCGTATTCCAGGAGCTTTCCCCCTGTACTGCATTGCATATTTAAATTAGGAGTACGGACGTATTCCGGGAGCTTTCCCCCTGTACAGCATGACAAATTCTGAGTTACGGACTGGGTTCCGGTAGATTTATCTTGAGGAGATTGTGATCGAAATATTTTATTGAAAAATATAGCTGAAAAGGTATTTGCCTTAAAGAAAATTACGTCTGCAGGACCTTTATTTCAAAGATATATTTGAAAAGCATTTGTCTTGCAGAAATGATATTTGAAAGGCATTTATTGGGGAAATATATTTGAAAGTCGTGTATTTTGAAAGAACTTTTTCCTTAAAGATTCTCTTTCTAAAATTATATATATATATATATATATATATATATATATATATATATATATATATATATATATATATATATATTCGGAGGAAGTATGTTTCAAGGAAAATTGTACTATTATGAAATGGTTATATCTTTAAAGCTTTCAATGTAAATTGCTGTTTAAAAGTTTTCACCAAGTTATTGGATTTATTGGCTACGTCCTGATGTGAACATACTGACGCAATGCTGAGTTACCAGTATTTTTATTGTGTGGTGGTTTCGATTTTGGCTCGTTTTTTCTGTCCCTTCTTCTGGTATTAGTATGTTGTTCCGTTGATTAGTTTTTCGGTAATTCCTTCCTATATTGTCATGCTGTTAATTATATCGTAAAATCTTTATATAGATATTACATCCGGTCATTTCTATATTGATGTCTATTTAATTTATTAGATCAGTGGTGTCTTGACTAGTCCTCGTCACTACTTCACCAAAGTTAGTCTTGATACTTACTGGGCACCGCTGTGGTGTGCTCATACTACATTTCTGCGCATGTTTTTTATGTGCAGATCCAGGTAATTATTATTAGTAGCCGAGGAGAATCAAGGTAACCTGCTACTGCGTTCGCAAGCTTCGGAGTCACCTTCTTGTATTTATTATTCATACCCTGTTGTATTCATTCCGAACAGTGGTAATTAGAGATTTTAGAGTAAATTTGTAGAGCTTATGACTTGTATTACCGGTTTTGGGAAAAATTATAATTCTTTCAAGATTTCTATATCGAGGCTGTTAGATTTCTTTTATTATTGTTGTTATTCTGTAAATGTTAGGCTTACCTAGTCCCTAAGACTAGGGGCCATCACGATACCCAACAGAGGAAAATTTGAGTCGTGACAGTCTTGTGCATAAATTGAAGTTTATCCTCCTATAGAAATTTAGAGCTCTCTGTTAGGATGAGTAAAAATTTGACCGAAAAAGTCGGGAGATTGAGGGTGTGTTTGGTACGAAGGAAAATATTTTTCGGAAAATATTTTTCAATTTTCCCATGTTTGGTTGGCTTAAATATTTTGGAAAATATTTTCCTCCAATTGGAGGAAAATATTTTCCCTATCAAGAGAAGGGAAAATATTTTTCAAAACTCCTTCTCAAGCTTCCCCACCTTATTCTTTACCCTCACAACCCACTCCACCCCACCCCACCCATCTAACCCCACCCATGCTCTCTCTCCAAAAAGGTTTTTTTCGTCACCACCCACCTCCATCCTCACCCCCAACCCGTAATTTTTATTTTTGTAATTTTTAATTTTTTTCTACACCCCTCCCCCACCCCCTTTGCCCCACTCCCGCACAATTTTTTTTATTACTTTTTTTTTGTAATTTTCAAATTTCTATTTTTTTTTTCTGCACCCCACCCCATCCAACCCCCGGGAAAACATATTTTTTATTTATATATTTTCAGTTTTACTTTTTTCAACTTTCGGTTTACAAGTTCAAAATATTACAAATTCCAAAGTTATGAGTTCAGAGGTTTATGTGTTTCGAAGTTTACGGTTTTAGAAATTATAAAGTTTAGGAGTTCGAAATTTCGCGGTTTCGAAAGTTTTGCGGTTCAAAAGTTTGTGAAATTTGTGGGTTTGGAAGGTTGTTGGTTCGAAAGTTTATGGCTTTATGTTTATTGTATCAAAATTATTTATGAATACTCTTGAGAAAATATTTTTTCTTGATTTGCGTACCAAACACCAGAAAATGAATAAGATTGCTACTAGTTTTCCAAGAAAATATTTTCCTTTATACCAAACACACCCTGACTGAAATCATCATAGCTGCTCTTTGAATATAGTCCATACTTTTTAATGTATTCAAAAGTAACCAGACCCATACACACCTATTACTTATCGCGAATTCTTTTAATGGATTGGTAGATTTTATGTTATATTTACTCTACCTATATTTTTTTTATTTGTACACTCTACAAGGTTGACATGACCTTATAATTATTTAACTTTCACAAAAACTCTTTCACCATTGCATGACTTTGTGTTATTTGTATTCAACCTATTTGTTAAATTTTTTATAAACTCGGGTTCGTCGGGTTCGTCACTTGTAATCCTTCGTTTTTGTTCTTGGTTCTTAGTGGTAGTGTTACATAATCCCTTTTGCATATAGTGGCGGTAGTGAACGATGTGAGTAGTAAGGTCATGTCCTCGGGTGGGGATGGGGTGGGGTCCAAGGGTGGGATGCGGGGTAAGAAAGCTTCTAGGTTGAGATTTGGATCTTGGAACATTGGGACGTTGACGGGGAAGTCTATAGAGTTAGCTAAGATTCTTCAGAAGAGGAAGATCAACATAGCGTGTGTTCAGGAGACTAGATGGAAGGGTACTAGGTCACGAGATGTAGACGGGTTTAAACTATGGTACTCAGGGAGCGCTGGGGGCAAGAATGGGGTAGATATTTTAGTAGAAAGGGACCTCAGGGAACTCGTGGTTGAGGTAAGGAGGGTAAATTATAGGTTGGTGAGTATTAAGTTGGTAGTTGGTCGGTTCACTGTGAACGTGATTAGTGCATACGCTCCTCAGGTAGGTTTGAACCAGGAGGTCAAGAAGCAATTTTGGGATGATTTGGACGAGATGGTGCATAGTATCCCGCACATAGAGAAGTTGTTCATTGGCAGAGATTTCAATGGTCATATTGGGGATAATTCTAGGGGTTATGATGTTCATGGAGGGTATAGTTTTGGGGATAAGAACGAGGGAGGTAATTCTCTATTGCAGTTTGCTAGAGCTATTGATTTGGTTATAGTTAACTCGAGTTTCCCGAAGAAGGAAGAGCACCTGGTCACTTTCTGAAATTCAATGGGAAAGACTCAGATTGATTATCTTCTCTGCAGGAAATGCGATACAGGTATGTGCACTGACTGCAAGGTCATACTGAGTGAGCACCTCACGACTATGCATAGGCTCTTAGTTATGGACCTGGAGATCAAAAGGAGTAGGATGAAGAAGGCGGGGTGCAGGCAACCTAAGATCAAGTGGGGTAACTTGACCAAGGACAAGCTTATGAGTTCGGGGAGAATTTGTTGGCTATGAGGGCCTGGATGAGTACGGGAGACGTGTCTAGTATGTGGTCCATGACTGCGGATTGCATTAGGGTAGCTTCTAGAGAGGTCTTAGGGGTCACGAAGGGTTCTCCTAGGGGTCATAAAGGGGACTGGTGGTGGAATGTAGAGGTTCAAGATAAAGTGGAAGCTAAGAAAACTGCTTATTTGAAACTAGTAGAGAGTACAGATGAGGAGGAAAAAAGGACTTATCGGGAGTGTTACATAAAGGCAAATAAAAAGGCAAAGTTAGCAGTTACAACGGCTAAGAACGCAACATTTGCTCGTTTGTACGAGGAGCTCGAGGGAAAAGGTGGGGACAAGAGGTTGTACCGGTTGGCCAAGGTGAGGGATAGGAAAGCCCGTGACTTGGACCAAGTCAAGTGCATCAAGGACGAGTATGGTAAAGTGTTTGTGGACGAGGCACTCATTAGGAGAAGATGGCGGACATACTTCCATAAACTGCTGAATGAGGAGGGGGATAGACACATTGTGCTGGGCGAGTTGGTGCACTCCGAGGGTCAGCGGGATTGTGGGTACTGTAGGCGGATTACGGTAGAAGAAGTGGAAGGAGCGATGCGCAAGATGTGTAGGGGCAGAGCAACGGGTCCAGAAGAAATACCGGTGGAATTCTGGAAGAGCGCGGGGAGGGCAGGTTTGGAGTGGCTCACTAGGTTCTTTAATGTTATTTTTAAGGTAAAGAAGATGCCCGAATAATGGAGGTGGAGTACGATGGTTCCGCTTTACAAGAATAAGGGTGATATCCAAAATTGCAACAATTATAGGGGTATCAAGTTATTGAGTCACGCTATTAAGGTTTGGGAGAGAGTGGTGGAGGCCAGGGTGAGGAGGTGCGTTTCTATTTCCGAGAATCAGTTTGGATTCATGACGAGGCATTCCACTACAGAAGCGATCCATCTGGTAAGGAGATTAATGGAGCAGTACAAGGAAAGGAAGAAGGATTTGCGTATGGTGTTTATTGACCTTGAGAAGGCATACGATAAAGTTCCAAGGGAGGTGTTTGGAGGTTAGTGGCATTCCGGTAGCATACATTATGGTGATTAAGGATATGTATGAGGATGCTAAGACTCGGGTGAGGACTGAGGATGGTGACTCGGACCATTTCCCTGTAGTGATGGGGTTGCACCAGGGATCGGCTCTTAGACCATTTTTGTTCGCCTTGGCGATGGATGTGCTGCCACGTCACATCCAAGGGGAGATGCCTTGGTGCATGCTATTTGCCGATGATATAGTTTTTATTGACGTGACGCGTAGAGGAGTTAACACGAGGTTGGAATTTTGGAGACACACCTTGGAGTCTTAAGGTTTCAAACTGAGTAGAACCAAGACAGAATACTTGGAGTGCAAATTCAGTGAGAACTATGATGCATAAGTAGAGGTTAAGCTTGATGCTCAAGTTATTCCCAAGAGAGCGAGTTTTAAGTATCTCGGGTCTATTATCCAGGGTAACGGGGAGACTGACGAAGATGTCACACATCGCATCGGGGCGGGGTGAATGAAGTGGAAGCTCACTTCCAGTGTTCTATATGATAGGAATGTGCCGTTAAGACTTAAAGGAAAGTTTTATCGAGTGGTGGTTCGACCCGCTATGTTGTATGAGGCTGAGTGTTGGCCAGTCAAGAACTCCCACATGCAGAAGATGAGAGTAGCAGAGATGAGAATGTTGAGATGGATGTGTGGGTGTACCAGGCGAGATATGATTAAGAATGAAGATATCCGGGACAGAGTGGGAGTAGCCTCCTTGGAATAAAAGATGCGGGAGTCGTGGCTAGGATGGTTCAGACATGTTAGGAGGAGAAGCATTGATGCCCCTGTCAGGAGGTGTGAGAGGTTGGCCATGGAGAGTTTGAGAAGGGGTCGAGGTAGGCCTAAGAAGTACTGGGGAGAAGTGATTAGGCCAGACATGGCGCTGCTTCGGCTCATTGAGGACATGACACTTTATAGGAGGGTGTGGAGGTCGAGGATTAAGGTAGAAGGTTAGTAGGTAGTTTATAGTGTTCACCGATAGGCTTAGTGGTATGCATTTCCCTTCGTATTCTTAGGTTTTTATTACGATATGTGGTTTTGTTTGCCTCAAGTATTGTACTCCCATTTTTTATTTTTATTTTTGCTTTTTTTATTTTTATGTTTTCATCTTTTTTTTCCTCTTCTTCTTATTTCCCTTCCTGAGCCGGGGGTCTATTGAAAACAACCTCTCTACCTACATTAGGTAGGGGTAAGGTCTGCGTACAAACTACCCTCCCCAGATCTCACATGTTGGGATTAAACTGGGCTTCTTGTTGTTGTTGTTGTTGTACCTGATTGACTTAGTTTTGTGCTTGTTCAATTATTCACCAAACTCTACCAGATTGGTATGGCTTTATGTTATTTGTATCTGCCTATCTGTTAAATTGTTCATCAAAGTTAACATGTGACATAATTTTTTGTGTTGATCAACAAAAAACTCTTCAAATTTACAATTTTATTGTTGATCAAATAACCCAAAATATGTTCCAAATGATCTCAAGTTTAAAACAAACACTCTATACCAACTCAAGCGATCTACAATCACCAATTAAGTCAAATACACCAAATCAAGGTGACCCATGTTATCTTCTTTAACACTTTCTAAGAACCAACAATAAAATTTTTAGATTTTTTAAGTAATCACTAAAGTAGTATTTAGCTAACAACTTAAGCATAAATTATCAACATTCAAATGATTTAACAGTAATTAATCATTAACTTTTAATATTTACCGCAAAATAAGAATTTCACGCTTTCATGTATTCTTGTTGAACAAAAGTCCTATTTCTCCGACAAAGTTAAAAATAAAAATATATTTAAAGACCAGTCCCTTAAGGGGTGTAACGAACCGACCGGTCGTTTTGAGCTCTAGCGCGTCGTTCGGATAGCTTCAGTTATTATGACTTGTACGTGTGGTCGGAATTGAATTTCGGCAAGCTCAGAGTTGTTTGGATGGAAAATTCTAAATTCAGAAGCTTTAAGATGGCAGGGTTGACTTAGATTTGACTTTTGAGTAAACGACCTTGGATCGGGATTTGAAGGTTCCACTAAGTTCGTATGATGATTTCAAACTTGGGCGTATGTTCGGGTTGAGTATCGGGTGGTCCGGGCGTATTTCGACGTCTATCATGGAAAGTTGGCATTTTGGAAGTTCAAATATTTCATAAGTTTGGTTTGAAGTGGATTTTGATGTTATCGACGTTCATTTGAAGTTCCGAGCCTTGGAATAGGCTCATATCGTGATTTGGGACTTGTGTGTAAAGTTTGGCGCCATTTCGGAGTGTTTTGATAGGATTTGGACGCGTTCGTCGAAGTTTGAAAGTTGAAAGAAAGATTTTTATCGTCAATTCATGATTTTGATGTTATTTGTGGCGTTTCGAGCCTTTAGATAAGTTTGTATGAGGTATTGGGACTTGTTGGTTTGATTGGATGGGATCCCGATGTGATGACCCAAGGGGCCATTTTATGAATTAAGACTCTGTTCTAGGCTTATTATCTGTTAATATACTAATTTTAATTACCTCGATTTGCGTGCACAGTTCGAGCGTGAAACCGGAAAGCTTTTATGTTAAAATATGAGAAATAGTAATTTTTAGAGTTAAAATTTGATTATAGTTGACTTTGGTCAATATTTTGAGTTAATGGACCCGGATCTGTGTTTCGACGATCTCGGGAGGTCCGCAGTAAATTATGGGACTTGGGCATATGCCCGGAATTGAATTCCGAGGTCCCAAGCTTTAGAAATCAATTTTTGAAAGAAATTATTTTGCTGAATTATTAATGAAATAAAGAAAAGAATTAACGTTTGAAACCATTGGTATCAGGCCCGTATTTTGGTTCCGGAGCCCGGTACAAATTTGTTATAGTATTTGGATACTATTTGTGAAATTTGGTGAGAATCAGAGTTTATTTGACATATTTCGGACGTCCGGTAGAGAAATAGTGAATTTTAAGTGTTCTTGAGAAAAATGATGAGTTTTAAGGTTTAATTCATAGTTTTACATGTTATTTTCATGATTTGATCTCACGAGCAAGTCCATATGATGATTTTAGACTTGCGTGCATGTTTGGTTTAGAGCCCCGAGGGCTCGGGTGAGTTTCGGATAGGCCGCAGGATGCTTTACACTTAGAAAAGTTGTTGTTTCTGCTGTATCTGGTGCACAATAAAATTGTTCAGTGCGATCGCGTAGTGTAAATGGGTGGGGTCACCGTTTTGTTCTATGCGAACGCGGGACCCTTCACGCGAACGAGGTGGGCTTGGAGAGACCCTACGCGAACGCGGTTGGGCCCTCGCGAACGCATAATGTAAACTGGGCCTGGGGGAGGGGAACCTGTGTATACTATACGAACGCCACCACTGGTCCGCGATCACGATAGCCCAGTTCCTAAAGCTACGCGAACGTAGGCAGGCCCACGCGAACGCATAGAAGGCCTGCCCAGCTATATAAAATCAATTTTAAACACGAACAAAACCCTTTTCTTCATATTTTTCAAACTACCCAGCCCTAAGGACGATTTTCTTCATCAAAGTTCATCCTCAAAGTGTTGGTAATCAATTCTAAACTCTACTCTTTCAATTACCCAATATTTTTTTTTATCACTTTTAAATAAAAAATCAGGAATTTTAATGGTAAAAATTGAGGGTTTGGGTAGAATTAGGGAATTTTGTAAAAAATCGAATCTTTACCTCGAATTGAGTTCATATTTCGCAACTAATTGCATATTCGGTCTCGGGGGTGAATGGGTAAACGTAATTTTGTCCGAACCCCGAGTTTGGGCCAAGCGGGCCCGAGGTCGAGTTTTAACCTTTTTTGAGAAAACTTAGGAAAAATTATAATTTTCAGTAATGTTAGTTCCTTTAGGTTTAATTAATGATATTAAGTTAATTATGATTAGATTCGAGTGTATTGGAGGTGAATTCAAAAGGAAAAGCTGTAATTGAGTAGTGAGTGGCCTGCGAATTTAAGGTAAGTGCTTGGTTTAATCTTGACTTGAGGGAATAGGAATCCCCAACTTAATTGCGATGTGAATTTGCATGTGTCTTGTGTATATGTGAGGTGACGAGTATCTATTCACCATCAAATTTTCTATTAAACACGATCCCTTCCCCGTTTCCAATATTGATTCATGGCTTAATTGTTTGATGCTCAATAATGTTTCTATGACTACTTGGCTTTGTTCACTTGTTGTTAAGTCTTGGTTCAATTATTTCGGAAAGTGTTGGTTGTTTCCTTGGTTTAATTGTGGTACATAAAGGTTGAGCGGGTTGACATTGTTTTACGAGATATGTATATTCCTGTTGGTTTCATTTTGAGATGATATTGATGAAGTTTATGAAAAAATACAGTTTCTTGTTTATATGTGTTGAGACAAAAATGTTGTGAAAGGCTTGGCCTGAATTGTGAGAGTTTTTATAAATAACTGATATGATATGTCTGGTGGGAGCGGGTTGCACGCCGCAACAAGGAGTGATGAGGGTGGACAGGTGGGATCGGGTTGCACGCCGCAACAAGAGTAATAAGGGTGATATATATACAGGGAGGAGCAATAAGGGTGGACATGTGGGAGCAGGTTGCATGCCGCAACAAGGAGCAATAAGGGAGGAAACTTATATTTTACTGATTTTCAAAAACAAATATTTGAGAACTTACTGGTTTTACTTTACTGTCTTTTATTGTCAAAGTTTGGAAAATTGGAAACTTACAGGAGAATCGGTTATAGCCGAGACACGAAAAAGGTGGCTGAGTTATTTTAAATTGTTGCTACAGTTATGGTTTGCTTATTTTAGAATTTTCTTTTTGATTTACTTTATATTGTTCACAGGTTATATTGTTAATGCCCCGCTGTAGTCTCGTCACTACTTCGTCGAGGTTAGGCTCGACACTTACTCAGTACATGGGGTCCGTTGTACTGATACTACACTCTGCACTCTTTTGTGCATATCAAGGTACCGTCTAATATTAGAGACTTTAGTAGCAGTCATAATCATTCAGAGACACGAGGTATATCTGCTGGTGTCCGCAGATTCCTAGAGTCTTCTCTTAGTTTTATAGAGACTGTTTTATTTTACTCAAAATAGATATATTATTTCTTTCAGCCCATTATTTATAGTATTTTTAGAAGTTCGTGAATTGTGACACCAGACTTTGGGGTAGTCTTAGAGTTTTATATATATATATATATATAATTAGTTCGTGGCTCTGTTTATTTATTTTTTTATCATTTTATTTTTTTGAGTTAATCGTTGGAAATCATTAGATTTAATTTACTTTAAATTTGTCATATTGTGTTTAAGTAAATAATCAAAGAAAAATAGCTAATCGAATTCTAACATTGGCTTGCCTAGCAAGCGTAGTGTTAGGCGCCATCACGATTCCTAAGGTTGGGAATTTGGGTCGTGAAACCCGAGGGCCTCAGGTGAGTTTCAGATTGGAATCAGATCGAAATTTTAAATTGAGGAATGCTGGTTTGGCCAATTGACGGTGCAATCGCACCTGCCGAAAAAAAGGCCTCAGATGCGACTCCGTAAAAGCGGTCAGGCTAGCGCAGAAGCGGATTTTGCTGGGGGAAGGCTGGGATCGTAGATGTGGTCGAGTTTCTGCAGAAGCGGAACCGTACCTACGAATGCGCCGTCGCATAAGCGAGGGCGCAGAAGCGCTGGAGGGGACACAAATGCAGTTGACAGCCTGGCCTGGGTTCTCACAGGTAAGAGATTGAAGTCGTAGAAGCGGCTGTCGTAGAAGCCACTAGAGGACCGTAGTTGCGAGGCAGCGCTGGGCAGACTTAGTTTTATACGAGATTTGGCCCATTTTATTTCATTCTCTCTTGGTTTGGGCGATATTTGGAGAGCTTCAAGTGGAGATTTTTATCATCTATGTCAAGGTAAGTGATTCCCGCATGTTGTGAGTTAAATACCTAGTGTTTATAAGGAATTACACATGAAAATTAGTAGAAATTTGGGATTTTGGTAGAAAACCAAGAATTTGGTCTTTTTGGATTTTGACTATTGGAAATGGAATTAGGAATGAATCATATATTTGAGTTCATGATAGCTTGGGTAAAGTTTATCTTCGAATATTTTTAGAATCCGGGCGCGTGGGCTCGAGGGCTGACTTTATTGACTTTTCGAGCAAAGTTGGAAATTATTATAAAGTGATTAATTATGGCTATTAGAGTATATTTTTATTGGTTTACACATTATTTCTCTAGTTTTGGATTGACGGGTATCGGTTTGAGGTGTTAGAGAGGTTTTGGAGCCGGTTATGGAACTTTGGAGCAAGGTAAGTCTCCTATCTAACTCTGTGAGGGGAAACTATCCCTAGGTGATGTATTTGATACGCGCTACTTGTTGCGGGGGCTACGTACGCACTAGGTGACGAGAGTCCGTATGTAGATAAATTCATTATGTCTGGGTAGGTTTAGGTTCACGCTATGCTATAATTGTACTATTGGGGTTATCATTAATCATTTATTTCCTTTATTTCATATTACGACTTGATACTAGACTTGAGTAGAGTGATAGACTTGCTATCGTAGAGATTTGACAAACTTCATGATTAGCCACAAAATAATTGTGTTCCTCTTATGAATTTCTCCCTCGTTATGTGCCGTCATAAAAAGGTCTTCCTTAAATACTCATAACTCACACGTTTATTCATGAGTGGTGTCAAGGACTCGTTAAAGATTCTTACTCTAATGGGATCAAGCCGTTCGCCTCGGTAGGATATGTACCACACTCTCATGGGAGCGGGTCGTTCGCCTAAGCAGTATAATAGATGCATCTATGGTTCATGTGGTTCGACCCTCGACAGTGCACACAAATTATGATGGAATCGGGTCGTATGCCTCGGCATTTCTATAAAATACTCCTATGGAATCGTGCGTACAATTTATCAAGAAGCTAGTGTATCTGGTAATTTCCCTAATTTGAATCATGACGATCTATCTGGTGAGGTCCATTATATATATATATATATATACACACATACACACACTCCGGTTGAGGAGGTAACTGCTAATCTGGAGTTGAGTTTATTGTTGAGAGGAGGATTGTGCCACGTATTTATACTTGTTTATTTTGTTTATTTTATCTGCCCCATATCTGTTTACTTCTTATGGTGTTTGTCTTATTGGACCACTAGTAAGTGTCGTTGTCGACCCCTCGTCACTACTTCTTTGGGGTTAGGCTAGATACTTAGTAGGTACGGGTTGATTTACGTACATGCTGCACTTGCTACATTTATTGTGCATGAATGTATATATGTTTATGGTGGTCCTCTAGGTGCCAAGCCTCTATCAGATTTATTTAAATTTTCCGTCTAGCTTGTATTTCAGACGGATGTTGTATTATTGTTGTACTCTTTAATAGGTGTTCATGCACTTATGGCACTGGGTTTTGGGGTTCCTACTAGATGTTTAGTATGGTAGTTCACGTAATTATTATCATTTCACCCTGTAAATTATATTTCATACTATTTAGTTAAAGGAAATTATGATTTCAAAAGTAATAAAATGAGTACCTAAGTTGATTAATCACCATTGGCTTGCCTTACGACGACAATAGGCACCATCACGACCTACAATGAATTTTGGGTCATGACAACTTGGTATTAGAGCGTTAGGTTCACTTAGGTCTCACGAGTCATGATCAAGTCTAGTAGAGTCTTTCTAATCGGTACAAAGACGTCTATACATATCTTCGAGAGTCTACAAAGGTGTTAGGAGTACTTCCCTTCTTGATTCCTCATCGTGCGCTTTGATTTCTTTGAGGCTTATGCTTTTATTTCCTTCCTACTCAATCTTATGTAACGTGGAGCGCTTGTTATCAATTGGGCATCGAGAAGTTGTAGTGGTACTGCAGACATGGTGCGAGATATGTTTCCCTGCGTATTCGAACATGTTATTGTTGTCACCTTGCGAAAGGATGTTCAGTCATTTCAGCTCACTATCTGGACTTCCTATGGTTTTGAGGCTATGCACAAATTACTGTGATGTTCATGCATTGTTATCTCACATTATGGGTGTAATGGTAGGGTGCTCGTCTATATGTCGAGGCAATGAATGACTCGAGAGGAGGATATCTTAGTGCGTGATTTAAAGGTTCGACATTTAATTCCAGCGAAGAAAAAGCAATCAGACTAAGGATGTTCAAGGTTTGGTTGATGGAGTAATGTGACTTGATATTTTCGAGCGTGGTGGAATCCTCATGTGTGATGTGCTGTCATTGTCCTTGTTTTAATGCATTAGGGTTTGCCAGTGTTATGGTCTTTTTTGATTTGCCTTCGTGGCAGGGTGTTGTGAAATGGTGCCTAAGAAGCGGTTGTCAAATATGGCAGTGTGTAGCGGTTTCAGAATCGAATCGGTGTTTCTAATACTGATGTCTCGGGAAAGATGATGTGCGAGAAGGCTTTAAGTGGTAGAAATTTATTAGTTCAGGTGCTACAAAGATGGATTTTGATTCGAGGCAGCATTTGGGTTGCGAAGGATGAGGAAGGACATAGTGGGGGGGGGGGGGGGGGGT
>ML269015.1:28722-39702 GCA_005239495.1 Nicotiana undulata
GGGGGGGGGGGGGGGAGGTGTCTCGCGGTGGTTGGGTTGCTAGCAGGTCATGTATGAAAAGTAGAGGTCGACAAGTTTCTTAAAGGAAATGGTTTAACTGAAGTGGTAATGGCAGAGTAGCATATGGATTCTACGGCAGGATGGACACATGCCTTGAGAAAGTTTAGAGCATTTTGAAAATCATGGTGGAAAGTGACTAGGTCTACTGATTTTATTTGGGATCAAGTCTAGTGTACTGAGGAAGATTGAATATGGCAGAAAGGAGTTTGCTTTTAATAAAGAGGGGCGTGAAAGCTTGATTTTCGTTTTTGAGATGCAATGTGACTACGAGTTAGAATGTATTATCGGATTTTAGTTTATATTAATAGGTAATAGACAAACTTGTACAACTGGTGAATTGAGGATGGGCTTAGGAGGGGTTTGCTGATTTTGTGGTAGTTGTAACTAGGGCAATATCGTTGGAAGATGTCGAAATGGAATCCCGTAGGTGGGTTATCTCTAGTGTGCGGGTTAGCGGTTGCGTGATTTTGATGAAGTCTCTACGAATAATTCTATTAACCACCCGACAGAGGGTCGAATGTGCGATTGTGGCTGATAATTCAGAATGTTCATGGAAAGTATAACAAGAGATTTCGAGAAATTTGGTGGGTTCTATGTTATGTGATGGTGGCTTAAATCTAAGTGTGGGAGTCCACCGTCTACGATCAGATCACATGGTTGTCTGCTTGTGCAGTTTATGCTTGTGGATTATTTATGACTAAGAGAAGAAAACTAGGGGTAATTCGAGCATAGAACTCGATAAATGTGTGTTATATTTTGCCTTATCGATTCATGTGCATGTTTTGGGAAGACTTAAAGTTTATGCTTCTTGGGGATGTGATGTACAAGGAAATGAATTCGGCCTGTTGATTCTTTAAGAGGGTGTTCATGTGCTAGCAGAGCGTTGGAGTTCAGTTATATTCATGATCGGGTCAGAGTGGGTGACTCTCAAAAACGGTCCTAGTGGGTTCGGAAATAAAGTACAGTGCTTAAGGATTTCGGGTCCGTTGTGTGGTTAAGGATCAAGATCGTGCAATGGATTATGAAAGGGGCTTGGAGTGTTCTATGTTATCATCAAGTCTGCGGTGCGATATTGGAGAAATAGAAGAAAACAGTTTTGGATTTGCAGAAAGTCTTGTAGGATGGGTGTACCAGTTGGAGATGATATTGTGTGCTTGAGGAGGGTATGTGATTGTTCATGGGTATTGAGAAGATGTGTTCTCGTGATTCGGATCACTCGGGATGCGTGCATATTGATCTTGTTATTTTTTGAATGGAGCTATTATTATTTCTAAGGCAATTTAAGAGTAAATTGGAAGAAGTTGGTTTGGTTAGTACTGGTTGAATCATCATGATTGTGGCAATGATCAGTTCTTTCGGTGGGTGAAGTTATACGAGTGGTTGGTGGTTGTACGTGCAGGCTTGACAATCACCATAACTTGAGGAATATGGGAGGTATTTGATTCAAATGGTCTTGTTGTGTAAATGGATTTCAGAAGAGTTATGGCGGTTTAGATCACAACTTGAGGTTTGTATTATCTGTGATTGGATATTTAGTTGCGTGTTGCAATGGTTATTTTGAGATGAGTTAAGTGAAAGGTTCTTAGCCAATGAAGTTTTTATTCAACTAGTAGTTCATGGGTCAGGATGAATTCTTACACTCTCGTGTAGCGACATGATAAGCTCTGTGAGCGGCAGGGGAATTTGAAGATTGGGGATCTAGGTTGAGGTTCGGTGCTTCCAAGAATGTCACGAGCTAGGATGAGCAGGGAAAAATTCAGATGTTCAGAGTAAGCTGGCATTTTCTTTAGTGTCACCTGAGAATGGGGTGCTGTGGAAGAGGCATTGTGTATTGAATTGCGGATTCTTAATTTTCATTATAGAACTTACGTGGTTGGAGGTATGGATGTGTAGGATTTGCTACTCGGTGCTGAAGGTCGTGGAAGCGTATTCCATGGGGGAATTTGTATAAGTGTGATATGTTAGTCACTTAATTGTTAAGGATTGAAACCAAGTATGGGGATTTGGGGTACAATCGGTAATATGAGAGTTATGCCTGAAAGGTGCTATGGTCATTAGGTGGTGAACTGTGGAAGTTTTTTCCAGTTGGACGGTTTCTCGTGCGTGTCATGAATAGGGCCATTGTTGATCCTTGAAAGGTTATTAGCCACTGTGGTATGACCAGAATCGATTAGAGATCCGTTGGTGGGTCTAATGTGAAAATGTGCTCTACGTCAGGTCGGATGTGTTCCTTCATCATAACATTGCTTACTGAGGATTCGTCAGGCATCAGATGTGATTCCCGTCATCAGCTATTCCATTTAATACTCTATTGTTCCATGTGGCTGGCGAGACGACTTGATTATTCGCACATGTGATGTGGTCCCGTGTAGCTTGTGGTTTTATATGAGCAGGATGGATCTCGAGATGCAAGTTATTTATCACACCTTAGTCATTCTTGGGCTTTGTAGCGTGTGGTGCTATCCATCTCCCCAGGGTTGTGTTTTTGCACTTGGCGTGCTTGTGGTCGATATTCGGTATTTCGTAGGTATAAGCATATTAGCTTGATGGGTAATCCCTTATTTATTGTTATGTTGTTTGGATCGGGTTGCACGCCGCAACGGTATCATGTATAGATCGGGTTGCACACCGCAACAATTAGATGATGAGCACGGTTCCCTATATCTATCCTTGTGTATTTTGTTTCTCATTCTCTGAGAAGTCTTCACAGCATCTTTTTTGTCGTTTTATTCATTACGCGGACTGGGTAGCTCTTTCCCAGAGTTTGTTCTTCCTTATGTGTTTTATTCTAGTTGTAGCTTCTTGGCGCATTGATGGCGTCATATGAAATCCTTGGCAGTATTTGAGATGGCTTATTGCCTGGGCAACTTGTACTGGGTGAGACGGGATTATTGGACCTGGAACCAGTGGAATCAGATTTATATATGGAATATTAAAGAGCAATATCATTATTCAGTTCAGAATTAGGTAATGGTCTTTGTCAGGAGGAGAGACTCTATGATTTGTTGATTTGGCAGGTGGTTATGAGTTTTTACATATCTTTTTCATTGTGCCAGTATTGCGAGAGTTGGAACATGGATTATATGTGTTATGAGGTATATTGTGGGCATCGGATTCATGAAATGCTAGCTATTGTGGTCGGAGGATGTTATTATGGGCAATCGACTTATGTGGTGCATGGTGTCATTTCAGCATAGGTGCATGATCATGTTTTGGTATAGTGTGTAGTGATCGATATGGTGTTCGTATGTTAGAATCAAGTATGGTAGAGAAATTCGGAGGTTGGAATTCGGTCATAAGGGTTATTGACTAAATAAAAGGGAGAATCTTCAGTCTGGCTCGAGCTAATGTGCTCAATTGGGTTGTGGTGGCATGGGTAGGTGCACAAGATGTTATACAGTGATTTTGGACAACTTCGGAGCAGTCCTTAGCACGTTCTAGGAAGAAGTTTAAGTGGGGGAGAATCTAACGACCTGACCTATCATTTTGAGCTCTAGCATATCGTTCGTCCGTTTCAGGCCTTCAGTAGCTTTGCTTAAGGTATTATAACTTGTACATGTGGCCGGAATTGAATTTCGGCAAGTTCGGAGTTGATTCGGATGGAAAATAAAAAATTCAGAAGCTTTAAGTTGGAAGGGTTGACTAAGGTTTGACTTTTGAGTAAACAAACTCGGAATCGGGATTTGAAGGTTCCAATAGGTTCGCATGATGATTTTGGACTTAGGCGTATGTTCAGGTTGAGTATCGGGTGGTCTAGGAGCATATCAGCGTCTATTATGGAAAGTTGGCATTTTTGAAGTTCATATATTTATAAGTTTGGTTTGAAGTGGATTTTGATGTTATCTGTGACGATCCGACCGGTCGTCTTGAGAGTCATAGCCCCGATCCCCTATTAACTGCTTTCCCCATATCTATTTATGCTATTGTGACTTGCCGGGAGGTTCCATTTTGGTTTTTGGAGTGTTTTGAGACACTTAGTTCCTAAATGATGGTTTGAGCCTTAGGATTTGGACCATAGTCGGAACTATGTGAAAACAACTTCGTAATAGAGTTCCGTCAATTCTGTTAGCTCCGTTAGGTGATTTTTGGCTTAGGGGCTTGTCCAGATTGTGTTTTGGAGGTCGGTAGCTCATTTAAGTTTGAAATGGCGAAAGTCGAATTTTTGGAGTTTTGGACTGGTAGTGGAATTTTTGATATAGGGGTTGGATTCCGATTCTGAAATTGGGAATAGGTGCATAGCGTTGAATATGACTTGTGCGCAAAGTTTGAGGTCAATCGGACGCGGTTTGATATGTTTCAGCATTAGTTGTCGAATTTTGAAAATTCTAAGTTCTTTAAGTTGAATCGGAGGATGATTCGTGATTTTAGCATTGTCTGATGTAGTTTGAAGGCTTGAATAAGTTCGTATGCTATTTTAGGATTTGTTCGTACACTTGTTTGAGGTCCTGGGGGCCTCGGGTGAGTTTCGGGTGCTTAATAGATAAAAATTTGGACTTGAGCGTAACCTAAAGTTGCTGGTTCTAGTGTTTCTGCACCTGCGGTGGCAAGTCCGCAGGTGCGAGCCCGCACAAGTGGGACTTGGATCGCAGAAGAGTCTTGAGGTGAGTGGAGCACAGTCCGCAGGTGCGATGATTTTCCCGCAACTACGATAGTCGCAAAAGCGGAGGAAGCTGGAGTAAGTGATTTCCGCAGGTGCGAAGTTCTAGCCGCAAAAGCGGTTAAGTAACAGTAGGTGCGGTTTAACCGGCAGAAAAAGGGAAAAATTGAGGGTTTGATTCATTTCTCCATTTTTGGACTTGCGAGCTCGGAAATTGGCGATTCTTTGAGGGATTTTCAAAGAGAGCTTTGGGGTAACGATTCCTAACTCGATTTTGGTTATATTTCATTAGTCTATTGTTGTTTTCTTCATTTAATTAAGAAATTTGAGTGAGAATGTTGGGAAAATGGGGGAAAAGTTCCCCAACCGAATTTCTGAGTTTTGAGTGGGATGTAGAACTCGGATTTGGATAATTTTGGTATGAGTGATATCGTGAGTGAATGTGTATTCATATTTGGTAACATTTACCCGATTCTGAGACGTGGGCCCGAGGGGGATTTTTGGGCGATTTCTCCAATTTCTTACGTTAGCTAGATTCATTCCTTGTAGTTATATTTATGTTATGTAATTGATTTTGGCTAGATTTGGGCCACTCAGAGTCGGATATTCGTGGGAAAAGCATTGTGATCAATTGATTGAGCTTGGTTCGAGGTAAGTGGCTTGCCTAACCTTGTGAACTCCCCATAGGAATTTGGTACTGTTTTGATATGTGAGCTCTGTGTACGTGAGGTGACGAGTGCGTACACGAGCTATTTGTTGTAAAACTCCGTTTTTCACTAAGTCATAACATGTTTTCTCATTATTTGAAATACACTAGCATATGTAACTATCTTGTTAGATTAGAATAGCATGCCTACTTGTTTTAACTGCCTACCTGAACTCTGTGCAGCATGTTTAGTGAATATTATCTGCTTTCCTTGACTTGAACTTAGTCTAAATTGTAATTTTCTTGCTGTGACTGTTGTTTCTGTTGGTTGAGCTGCATATTTATTTTGGGACTACGGAACGGTATTCCGGGAGATCCCCCTGTACTGCATATTTACTTTGGGACTGCAAAACAGTATTCTAGGAGATCCCCCTGTACAACTAATTTACTTTGGGACTACGGAACGGTATTCCGGGAGATTCCCCTGTTCTGCATATTTACTTTAGGACTACGGAACGGTGTTCCGGGAGATCCCCCTACACATTTACGTTTGGGACTACGAGACGGTATCTCGAGAGATCCCCCGTTGTTATCTTTACGTTCCAAGTTGTTGTCTTTCTATGATTCTATTCCTGTTAGATTTCCGTATTTATTTTGACTGTGATATCTCATTCTCTCATTTTTCATTATATTTATACCTGTAGGGCCCTGACCTGACGTCTTCACTACTCGACCGATTCTAGGCTTGGCACTTACTGAGTACCGTTGTGGTGTACTCATGCCCTTCCCTGCACATGTCTTTCGTGTGCAGATCGAGGCACCTCTTACCAGCCTCATTCTTATTGAGCTGGGACAACTTTGAGAGACTTCAAGGTATATCTGCCACCTCGGAGTCTCTTTCTACTCTTCCTTATGTCAAGCACTTTTTGTAATTACCTTTTGTTAGACTCTGGAGTGTAGAGATACTAATTTTTCTTTATGTAGCTTGTGACTTACGATATTCCGGGTTTTGGGAGAGGTTATGTACTTTTTGAGAGTGGTTATTGTATATGCCGAGCTGTATCTTAATTTCTTATTAAAAGTTACCTGTTAGCTGTTATGTTTTCATTTTATCTTTCCGCAAATGTTATGCTTACCTAGTCGTAGAGACTAGGTGCCGTCACGATGGTTCACAGAGGGAGAACTTGGATCGTGACAAGTTGGTATCAGAGCTCTAGGTTCATAGGAGTCGTGAGTCACAAGCTAGTTTATTAGAGTCTCGCGGATCGGTTTGGAGGCGTCTATACTTATCTTCGAGAGTCCATGGAACTGTTAGGAAAATTTCACTTCTTTTTATTCCCTATCGTGCGAAATTGTTGACTTCAAAATTCTAAGAATATATCTTCTATTATCTCACAGATGGTGAGGACACGTTCTACTTGAGATGACCAGGCACCCGCGCCCCCTGCTAGAGCTGGTAGAGGTCGGGGCCGGGGTAGAGGTCGAGGACGCCCACGTGGTGCAGCCAGAGCACCCGGGAGCGCTGCTACAGAGGAGCCACCAGTAGCTCCAGTTGGAGCACAGGCACCTGAGACGCCTACTACTACTAGTACTATTCTAGCAACTCAGGAGACTCTTGCACAGTTCATGAGCATGTACAACATACTAGCTCAGGCAGGGTTGATTCCCCTTGCTCCAGCCACATCTCAGGAAGTGGGAGGATCATAGACTCCGGCCGCCCGTACCCAAGAGCAGCGGGGTCAGGTAGATCATATTCCAGAGGTTATACTGGTGCCACCTGTAGCCCCAGTTCAGCCCGAGGGTAGGGCAGCAACTTCAGAGGAGGAGCAGCGTAGGCTCGAGAGGTATAAGAAGTATGACCCTCCTATATTCAGTGGCCTAGCGGTAGATGATTCTCAAGGATTCCTGGAGGAGCGCTACAGTATCCTCCGTACTATGGGCATAGCAGAGTCGAGTGAGGTTTCTTTCACAACATTCCAGCTTAGAAGAGCAGCCTATCAGTGGTGGCGTACTTATGAGTTGGACAGTTCGATTGAGGCAGCTTCCCTTACGTGGACTCAGTTCTCTAACATGATTTTGAGAGAGTGTGTCCCTCAGAGCCTTAGGGACGCATGGGCGCGAAGTTTGAGCAGTTGTACCAGGGTACTATGACTGTTTCTGAGTATGCGGTCTATTTCAGTGACTTGGGTAGACATGCACCGGCCCTGGTTTCTACGTTCGAGAGAGGGTCCGTCGGTTTATTGAGGGACTCATTGCCAACATCAAAATTAGCATGGCTCGGGAGTTAGAGATGAATATCTCATATCAACAGGTGGTGAGTATTGTTAGGAGAGTAGAGGGCATGCTTGCTTGGGATAGAGAGGAGAGAGAGGCCAAGAGGTCTCGAGAGTCTGGACATTATTTTGGTGCCTGTGACCCAGCTGTAGATCGTCATGGTAGGGGCTATGTGAGTCGCCCCATTCATTCAGCTCTTCCAACTGCCAGTGGTATTCCAGCTCCTCCTAAACCTCAGGAGCCTTATTATGCACCTCCAGTATCTAGTCAGCCGCATCCGCCACGTCCTCCCAGAGCTTGTTTTGAGTGTGGCGACACTCTCCATATGGTTAGGTATTTCCCCAGACTTAGGAGGGGTGAACCTCCACACACATCTCAGCCACAGTGTGCTCCACCCAGTCCTTAGGCTATGATTACAACACCAGCTTCTACCTCACCTGCTCAGCTAGCCCGAGGTGGAGGTCGGGGAGGTAGAGGTTTCCCTAGAGCGGGAGGCCAGGCCAGATTATGCTCTTCCTGCTCGTACTGAGGCCGTTGCTTCTGATTCTATCATTACAGGTATTGTTCCAGTCTGTCATAGAGATGCATCGGTTCTACTGGATCCAGGCTCCACTTATTCTTATGTGTCATCTTTCCTTGCCCCTAATTTGGGCATATCTCTGGATTCTTTGAGTTCCCTATTTATGTGTCTACTCCTATGGGAGATTCTCTTGTTGTGGACCGCGTATATCGATCAAGTTTGATTGTTATTAGTGGTTTTGAGACCAGAGCCGATTTATTATTGCTTAGCATGGTAGATTTTGATATTATCTTGGGCATGTACTTGTTTTCGCCCCATTATGCTATTCTTGATTGTCACGCCAAAACTGTGACGCTGGCTATGCTAGGTTGACCGCAATTAGAGTGGAGGGGTACCTTAGATTACACCCCCATCAAAGTTATTTTATTTCTTAAAGCTCAGTGAATGGTTGAGAAGGGGTGTGATGCGTATCTATCCTATGTGAGAGATGTCAATATTGATATCCCTACAGTTGAGTCAGTCCCAGTAGTAAGGGATTTCCCTGATGTGTTTCCAGCTGATTTTCCAGGCATCCCACCCGATAGAGACATTGATATTTTGCCGGGCAATCATCCTATCTCTATTCCTCCTTATCTTATGGACCTTCCTGAGTTGAAGGAAAAACTACAGGAATTGCTTGATAAGGGCTTCATTCGGCCTAGTGTGTCACCTTGGGGTGCTCCTGTCTTGTTTGTGAAGAAAACAGATGGTTCTATGCGTATGTGTATTGATTATCACCAGTTGAACAAAGTCACAGTGATGAACAAGTATCCTTTGCCTCGTATTGATGACCTATTTTATAAGCTACGGGGTGCCAAATTATTCTCCAAGATTGACTTGCGTTCAGGTTATCATCAGTTGAAGATTCGGGAGCCAGATATCCGGAAGACTGCTTTCAGGACTCGGTATGGACATTATGAGTTCCTTGTGATGGCATTTGGGCTGACCAATGCCCCAACAACCTTTATGCACTTGATGCACAGTGTGTTCCGTCCCTATATTGATTCTTCATTGTATTCATTGACGACATTCTAAGTGTATTCCCAGACTCGGGATGATCATGAGCAGCACCTGAGGACTGTGCTCCAGATTTTGAGAGAAAAGAAGTTGTACGCAAAGTTCTCAAAATGTGAGTTCTAGTTAGGTTCCGTGGCATTCTTGGTCATATTGTGTCGAGTGAGGGGATCAAGGTGGATCCGAAGAAGGTGGAAGCAGTGCAGAGTTGACCTAGACCGTCCTTAGTGACAGAGGTTCGGAGCTTCCTTGGTTTGGCTGGGGTATTACCATCGGTTTGTTGAGGTATTTTCATCTATTGCAGCACCTATGACCAGGATGACCCAGAAGGGTGCCCCGTTCAGGTGGACAGAGGAGTGCGAGGAGAGCTTTTAGAAGCTCAAGACAGCCTTGACTACATCCCCAATATTGGTATTGCCTTCAGGTTTGGGGTCTTATACCGTTTATTGTGATGTGTCGCGAGTTGGACTCGGCGCGGAGTTGATGTAGCACCATAGGGTGATTGCCTAAGCGTCCAGACAACTGAAGGTGCATGAAAAGAACTATCCTGTCCACGACCTTGAGCTAGCAGCTATTGGTCATGCCTTGAAGATATGTCGGCATTATTTGTATGACATTCCTTGTGAGATCTACTCTGATCACCGGAGTTTGCAGCATCTATTCAAGAGAAGAAGATCTTAATTTGAGTTAGAGGAGGTGGTTAGAGCTGGTAAAGGATTATGACATCACCATTTTGTACCATCCTGGGAAGGCCAATGTGGTGGTCGATGCTTTGAGTCGCCGAGCAGAGAGTTTGGGGAGTTTTAACATATCTACCAGCAGCAGAGAGGCCTATTGTCACGACCCCAAATCTAAACTAGTCGTGATGGCGCCTATCGTGGAACTAGGCCAGCCAAATTAACACTCAAAGCATAAATAATCTTTCATTTATATCATTACTAAACTGATAATCCATAAAGGTTTCATTTAATCATTTTAAAAACAGATAAAGCAACACCGAATGTTAAATACAACCCCAATATCCTGGAGTCACTGGTCATGAGCATCTAAAAAAAATATACAAGTTTGGAAAATAAACTCTATAATAGTAAGAAGGAGAAAGCAGATTTGCGGACGCGTGCATCTACCTCGCAAATCTGCGAGAAGTCTCTGGAACAGATAGACAACTCACTCTGCCCTAGCACCTGGATCTGCACACAAGGTGCATGGAGTAATGTGAGTATGCCAACTCAGTAGTAATGAAAGTAAATAAGGTATGAGCGGTAAGAAACACATAAAGTGAAGTAAGCAATTCACATTAAGCATAGTCTTTCTTTCAAACAGTGTATACGTTAAATCATCATGCTTAAAAAGCCGATTTCAGTGAAAATCCTTTGAAAAATGTAATTTCCAACAGTTTAAAAAAAATGTCCAAGAAGTTTAGGGTAAAATGATATGAATCATAAGTAGCCACTCGGGAAAAAACATGAATAATAAACTGCCCCTCAGGCATAACATCACTCAGAATCAGTCCCTCAACATGCCTCACAATCACTCGTAATCTGCCCCTCAGGCAATCTCACAGCCACTCATGCCTCCCAATCACTCGTCACGCAGCACTCGGCACTCGCACTAAGTAGGTACCTGCGCTCACTGGGGGTGTACAGACTCCGGAGGGGCTCTTACAACCCAAGCGCTATATCGTTGCGGCGTGCAGCCCGATCCATATGTCTCGCTGCGGCGTGCAGCTCGGTCCAACATATCTCGCTGCGGTGTGCAACCCGATCCATATATATATATATATATATATATATATATATATATTGCTACAGCGTGCAGCCCGATCCATAT
>MDKH01148285.1:0-11787 GCA_005239495.1 Nicotiana undulata
CTATCCCTTTTTGTGTTCTTGTTCCTTGTGCATGCCACTTTATTTCCCCCTATGGACTGATTTATTGGTAGAAGCACCCATAGGGGTATTAATTGTTGGCACATTTATGTTCCTGCTTTGGTTCCTGCAAAAAAGAAGTCGTAGTTAGTGTAAAAAAAGGACCTTAATGTACTCTTCATTAGTGATTTGTACATCTTTTGGGTAGAAAAATGGGATGAACTTCATAAACCAAATTATTGAGTTTTGATTGGGTGTTTGACTTCCGATTTGAGAGATTCATATATGTTTAGACTCGTGGATGAATGAGTGACCGGAAAATATGATTTTTACCCGAATCTGAGACGTGGGCCCGGGGGACTTTTTGGGCGAATTTCTTAATTTCGCGTATTAGCTTAGAAATAATTAGTTCTTTTGTTCCCTTGAAGTGATATTTACATCATGCAATCGAATTGAATAGGTTTGGGCCACCCGGAGTCGGACACTCGTGGCAAGAGCATGGTATTGAGTTGATTAGCGCAGTCAAGGTAAGTGGCTTGCCTAACTCTGTGTTGGGGATTTTCCTTAGGCATTTTTATACTGATTTTACTATGTGGACGCCGTGTAAGTGAGGTGACGAGTTCGTACACGGGTCATGGTTGCTAAATTCCCGCTTTTCCTTCCATGACATAACTCATTTCATTCCTATATTACTGCTTCATGTTATAACTGATTAGTTAGCATAAGAATGAGCATGCCTACCTGTTTTCACTTGAATTCCCCGTATTTGCTATTATTTGCTCCATGCTTAGGTAGTTTTACCTTATTCTTGCCTATTGTTTTCTTGAATTGTTTAATTAAGCTGTATCCGATAGCATTCTGCATCTCATATTTAAATTGGGACTACGGACCGAGATCCAAGAGCTTTCCCCCTATACTGCATTGTATATTTAAATTGGGACCACGGATTGAGATCCGGGAGCTTTCCCCTGTATTGCATAGCATATTTAAATTGGGACTACGGACCGAGATTCGAGAGCTTTCCCCCTGTACTGCATTGCATATTTGCTATTGAGATATATATTGTGCTGAGCCGAGGGCCTTTCTTTACTATTCTTTCAGTTTTCCTTTAAATTCTGCTTATTTTAGCTATTTATATGTCACTGTTCAAACTTATAACTGTCTTATTTTCAAACTCAGTAGAGCCTTAACCTGACGTCGTCACTACTTGACTGGGGTTAGGCTTGGCAATTACGGAGTACCGAATGTGGAGTACTCACATCCTTTCCTATGCATGTTTTCCCCATGTGCAGATCTAGGTACCAGTACACAGCGTTTTGACTAGGAGTACTGCAACAACTGTTAGGAGACCGCGAGGTAATTCTGCAGCGTCCACAGAATCCCACGTGTCCCCATCTACTATATTATAGACTTAGGATATATACATATACACATTTTCTTTGTTCCGTTGTATAGAGCTATAGTCGTATAAAGCTTGTGATTTGTGACATTCCGGGTTTTGGGAAAGTAAAAGATGTAGATGTCGAGCGGCTAAATTTTATAGTATTACTTCTTCTTTACTGTTTTGTTATTATTTGTCTTATTTTTCAGCAATATAGGCTTACCTAGTCGTAGAGACTAGGTACCATCACGAGACCGTTCGGAGGGTAAATTTGAGTCGTGACAAGTTGGTATCAGAGCGTCTAGGTTCATAGGAGTCACAAGCCGGTTTATTAGAGTCTTGCGGATCGGTGCGGAGACGTCTGTATCTATCTTCGAGAGGCTATGTAACACTTAAGAACAATCATATTCCTTGGAATTCCTTATCGTGCTAATTACTGTCATCAAAATTCTTAAACTTTATTCTATTCTTGCTTACAGATGGTTCGTACTCGTACCGGACGTACTGATGACCAGGCACCCGAGCCCCCAGCCAGAGCCGTCAGAGGCAGGGGCCGGGGCAGAGGACGAGCACGCGGTGCAGCCTGAGCACCGGAGAGAGCAGAGGCAGAGGATCCCCCAGCAGCCACAGTTGGAGGGGCACAGGAGGGCCCTACTATTACTCCAGCCCTCTAGGAGACATTGGCTCAGTTTTTGAGTGCCTTCAGTACTCTGTCTCAGGCGGGACTACTTCCGATAGCCCCAGCTACATCCCAAGCCGGGGGAGGGACACAGACTCCCACAACCCGTACTTCTGAGCAGAGGGTTCATATTGGGCAGGTTCTAGAGTGTATTCCTATGCCTCCAGCAGCTCCAGCTCAACATGAGATTAGGATAGTTGTTCCTGAGGCAGAGCAGCTCCGACTTGAGAGGTACAAGAAGTACCACCCACCTGAGTTCAACGGACTAGCTTCGGATGACGCCTTGGGTTTTCTTGAGGGGTGTCATCGCATTCTCCGCACTATGGGTATTGTGGAGACGAGTGGGGTTTCTTTCACTGCTTTCCAGCTGAGGGAAGCAACTTATCAGTGGTGGCGTGCTTATGAGCTTAGTAGTCCGGACGAGGAAGCTTCACTTACTTGGGCTCAGTTCTCAAAGATGTTCTTGCTTGAGTTTGTCCCTCAGAGCCTCAAGGACGCTTGGAGTGAAGAGTTTGAGCAGCTACGCCAGGGTACCATGACTGTGTCGGAGTATGCAGTCCATTACAGCGATTTGGCTCGCCATGCACCAACTTTGGTTGTCACTGTCAGAGAGAGGGTTCGACGCTTTATTGAGGGGCTCCACCCCAGTATTCGGACCAGCATGGCCAGAGAGCTGGAGACAGATATCCCTTATCAGCAGGCCGTGAGTATTGCCCGGAGGATTGAGACCATGTTAGCCCGGGACAGGGAGGAGAGAGAGGCCAAGAGGTCTCAAGAGACTGGTCATTTTTCAGGAGCTCGTGCACCAGCAGCACGCTATGGTAGGGGTTTTGTGAGTCGCCCCGTTCATTCAGCTCTTCCAGCAACCAGTGGTATTCCAGCTCCTTCTAGACCTCAGGAGCCTTATTATGCACCACCAGTATCTCAGGTGCCTCCTACTCGAGGTGCTATCACCGACTAGTCCAGCAGGCCAGTTCAGAGTCAGCATCAGTCGCCGCATCCTCTAAGGGGTTGTTTTGGGTGTGGTGACCCTCTTAATGTGATCAGAGATTGCCCCAGAGCTAGGAGGGGTGCACCACCTCAGACATATCAGGTTCTACGTCTTCACCGGGTCCTCCAGCTATTCTTCCAGCCCCAGTTACTACCCCACCGACTCAGGCAGCTCGGGGTGGAGGTCGGGGAGGCAGAGGTCGCCCTAGAGGGGGAGGCTAGGCCAGGTACTATACTCTTCCAGCCCGATCCAAGGCCATTGCTTCAGATTCAGTCATTACAGGTATTGTTCCCGTTTGTCATAGGGATGCATCGGTATTATTTGACCCAGGCTTTACATATTCGTATGTGTCATCTTATTTTGCTTCACACCTGGGGATATCTCGGGATCCTTTGAGTTTCCCCGTTTATGTTTCTACTCTTGTGGGAGATTCTCTTGTTGTGGACCGCGTATATCGGTCGTGTTTGATAGTTATCAGTGGTTTTGAGACAAGGTCTGACTTATTATTACTCAGTATGGTAGATTTTGACGTTATATTGGGCATGGACTAGTTGTCTCCATACTATGTTATTCTTGATAGTCACGCCAAGACCGTGATGCTGGCGATGCCAGGACTACCGAGGTTAGAGTGGAGAGGTTCCTTAGAGTATACTCCCCGTCGAGTCATTTCTTTTCTTAAGGCTCAGCGGATGGTTGAAAAGGGGTGTGATGCGTATTTGGCTTATGTGAGAGATGCTAGTGTTGAGACCCCTACAGTTGAGTCAGTTCCAGTTGTCAAGGACTATCCTAATGTATTTCCAGCTGACCTTCCGGGTATGCCGCCCGATAGAGACATTGATTTTGGCAATGACTTATTGCCGGGCACTCAGCCCATTTCCATTCCTCCCTATCGCATGGCTCCTCATGAATTTAAGGAGTTGAAGGAGCAGTTGCAGGAGTTGCTTGACAAAGGTTTCATCAGGCCCAGTGTATTACCTTGGGGTGCTCCGGTGTTATTTGTGAAGAAAAATGATGGTATGATGCGTATGTGTATTGACTACCGGCAGCTGAATAAGGTGACAGTGAAGAACAGGTACCCATTACCCCGCATTGATGATTTATTTAACTATCTACAGGGTACTAGGGTGTTCTCCAAGATTGATCTTCCTTCGGGCTATCATCAGTTGAAGATTCGGGAGCCGAAATCCCGAAGACTGCCTTCAGGACCAGATATGGCCACTATGAGTTCCTTGTTATGTCATTTGGGCTGACCAATTCCCCAGCAACCTTTATGCACCTGATGCACAGCGTATTTCGGCCGTATATTGACACTTTCATCATCGTGTTCATTGACGACATTCTGGTATATTCTTGGTCCCAGGAGGACCATGAGCAGCATTTGAGGATCGTACATCAGACATTGAGAGAGAAGAAGTTGTATGCTAAATTTTCTAAGTGTGAATTTTGGCTTGATTCTGTGGCATTCTTAGGCCATGTGGTATCTTCGGATGGGATCAAGGTAGACCCGAAGAAGGTAGAGGCAGTGCAGAGTTGACCTAGACCATCTTCAGCTATTGAGATCCGTAGTTTCCTCGGTTTGGCTGGGTATTATCGCCGTTTTGTGGAGGGATTTTCATCCATTTCAGCGCCTATGACCAGACTGACCCAGAAGGGTGCACCTTTTATATGGAATGAGGAGTGCGAGGAGAGATTTCAGAAGCTCAAGACATCCCTGACTACAGCTCCAGTGTTAGTATTACCCACAGATTCAAGGTCCTATACAATCTATTGTGATGCTTCGAGGATTGGCCTGGGAGAGGTGTTGATGCAGGACGGTACGGTGATTTCCTACGCGTCCAGGCAGTTGAAGGTGCATGAGAAGAACTACCATGTGCATGATCTCGAGTTGGCAGTGATTGTACACGCCCTGAAGATATGGCGTCATTATTTATATGGTATTCCCTGTGAGATATTCACGGATCACCGGAGTTTGCAGCACATATTCAGGTAGAAGGATCTTAATTTGCGCCAGCGTAGGTGGTTGGAGCTACTCAAGGATTATGACATCACTATATTATACCACCCGGGGAAGGCCAATGTGGTGGCCGACGCCTTGAGTCGCCGGGCGGAGAGTTTGGGCAGTTTGGCATATCTTCGTGCAGCTGAGAGGCCCTTAGCCTTGGATGTTCAGTCCTTAGCCAGTCAGTTCGTGAGACTGGATCTTTCTGAGCCTCGCCGTGTATTTTCTTGTGTTGTTGCTCGATCTTCTCTTTATGACCGCATTCAAAAGCGCCAGTATGATGATCCCAACCTTTGGGCTCTTCAGGATAGAGTTCGGCAGGGTGATTCCAGGGATGTGACCATAGGTGATGATGGTGTGATGAGGATGCAGGTCCGTATTTGTGTGCCCAACGTAGATGGGCTTCGAGAGTTGATTCTTGAGGAGGCCCATAGCTCGCGGTATTCCATCCATTCGGGTACCGCGAAGATGTACCAGGATCTGAGACAACACTATTGGTGGCAAAGGATGAAGAAGGATATAGCGGAGTTTGTAGCCAAGTGTCTCAATTGTCAGTAGGTCAAATGTGGGCATCAGAGACCGGGAGGATTACTTCAGCAGATTAAGCTTCCAGAGTGGAAGTGGGAGCGGATCACCATGGATTTTGTGTTTGGACTTCCTCGGACCTTGGGGAAGCATGATGCTATTTGGGTGATTGTGGACCGGCTGACCAAATTAGCCCATTTTATTCCAGTATTGACTACATATTCTTCTGAGAGATTAGCCCAGATCTATATTCGGTAGATAGTCCGTTTGCACGGTGTACCGGTGTCCATTATATCATATCGAGGTCCTCAGTTCACCTCACACTTCTGGAGAGCATAGTGAGTTGGGTACCCGGATAGATCTCAGCACAGCATTTCACCCCTAGAAGGACGGTCAGTCCGAGCGCACGATTCAGATTTTCGAGGATATGCTCTGTGCATGTGTGATGGATTTGGAGGGTCATGGGAACGATACTTGCCTCTTGCAGATAATAACAGCTACCAGTCCAACATTCAGATGGCGCCGTATGAGGCTTTATATGGTAGGTGTGCAGGTCTCCAGTAGGATGGTTTGATCTGGGCGAGGCCCGATTGTTGGGTACATACTTGGTTCAGGATGCCCTGGACAAGGTGAAGATGATCCAGGAGAGACTTCGCATAGCTTAGTCCAGGCAAAAGAGTTACGCGGATCGGAAGGTTCGTGACTTGGCATTTATGGCTGGTGATCGGGTTTTGCTTTGGGTATCGCCTATGAAGGGCGTCATGAGATTCGGGAAGAAGGGTAAGCTGAGTCCGAGGTTCATTGGCTCTTTTGAGGTGTTGCAGCGGGTTGGGGAGGTTGCTTATGAGTTGGCTTTGCCTCCCAACCTAGTAGGAGTTCATCCGGTATTCCACGTTTCCAGGCTCCGGAAGTATCACGGTGATCCGACTCATGTTTTGGATTTCAGCTCAGTCTAGTTGGACAAGGATCTATCATATATTGAGGAGCCTGTGGCTATATTAGACAGGGAGGTCAGGAAGCTCAGATCGAAGGATATTGCCTCAGTCAAGGTTCAGTGGAGGGGTCATCCGATCGAGGAGGCGACTTGGGAGACCGAGCAGGATATGCGGAGTCATTACCCTCACCTTTTCACAGCTTCAGGTATGTTTCTATACTCGTTCGAGGACGAACGATTTTCTTAAGAAGGGGAGAATGTAACGACCCGGTCGGTCGTTTTGAGAGTTAGCGCCCCGATCCCCTAATAACTACTTCTCCCATATATTGTTATGCTATTGAAACTTGCCGGAGCATTGAGTGGTGAAATTCGGAGTGATTTTGGACACATAGTCCTTAAATGTGGATTTCAGCTTTTGAAATCAGGTCGTAGCTAGAACTGTGTGAAGACGGATCCAAAATGGAATTCCGTCGACTCTGTTAGCTCCGTTGGTTGATTCCGTGGTTAGGAGCATGTTCGGAATATATTTTCGAGGTCGGTTGTGGATTTAGGCTTGAATTGGCGAAAGTTAGAATTTCGGCGATTTCGACCGATAGGTAAAATTTTGATATTGGACTCGGAATGGAATTTCGAAAGAGACAGCATGCCCGTAATGTCATTTATGACATGTGTGCAAAATTTGAGGTCATTCGGATAAGTTTAGACATGTTTCGGCATCGAATGTGGATTTTAGAAATTTCATAAGTTCGTAGGCTTGAATCTATGCATATTTGATGATTTTGATGTTATGAGACGTGTTTTTAAGGCTCGACCAAGTTTTAATGAGGTATTAGGGTGGATTGGTAATTTTGGTGGAGGTCCCAGGGGCCTCGGGTTTGTTTCGGATGCCCAAGCGGGCATGTTTTTGGCCTAAACTCTTTGTTGGTTTTGCTGGTTTTCACCAGCAGTTTTTTTGTACATTGCGATCGCAAGTCTCTCTCCACGATCGCATAAGGTAAATGAGGGGAGGCCTGGAGTTATTCTCTGCGATCGCAAGATAAAGTCCACGATCGCAGTGTGTTGGAAGTTTGGTCTTCGCGATCGCATATCCTAGATCGCGATCGCGATCGCGTAGTGCATCCTTGGTCTGAGGGAGCTTCGATAATTGTTCCGTGCGGTCGCGAGGTCCCAAACGCGATCGCGAAGCTTTGACTCTTGAAGTACCGAGATCGCAGGCCCACAGCTGCGTTCGTGTAAGAGGAGTCCTGGGCGCGTGTGAGATTACCCTCCGTGATCGCGACTTATTATACGCGATCGCATAAGGCAATTACCTCGGCAGAATATTAAAACCCCAATCCGAGGGTTTAAGTCTATTTTTACCATTTTTGACTTGGAGAGCTCGGGAGAGGCGATTTTTGAGGACTTTTGCACCTGGGTAACTTGGGTAAGTGATTTCCATCCATTATAGATCAATTTCCATTCCAATCTTAAATTCAACCTTTAATTTTAAAAATTTTGGGTAGAAAATGGGAAAATGGGATGAACTTCATAGACCAAATTATTGAGTTTTGATTGGGTGTTTGACCTCCGATTTGAGAGATTCTTATATGGTTAGACTCGTGGGTGAGTGACCGGAAAATATGATTTTTACTCGAATCCGAGACGTGGGCTCGAGGGACTTTTTGGGCGAATTTCATAATTTTGCATATTAGCTTGGAAATAATTAGCTATTTTGTTCCCTTGAAGTGATATTTACATCATGCAATCGAATTGAATAGGTTTGGGCCACCCGGAGTCGGACACTCGTGGCAAGAGCGTGGTATTGAGTTGATTAGCGCAGTCAAGGTAAGTGGCTTTCCTAACTCTGTGTTGGGGATTTCTCGTAGGCATTTTTATACTGATTTTACTATGTGGACGCCGTGTACGTGAGGTGACGAGTGCGTACACGGGTCATGGCTGCTAAATTCCCGCTTTTCCTTCCATGACATAACTCATTTCATTCCTATATTACTGCTTCATGTTATAACTGATTAGTTAGCATATGAATGAGCATGCCTACCTGTTTTCATTTGAATTCCCCGTATTTGCTATTATTTTCTCCATGCTTAGGTAGTTTTACCTTATTCTTGCCTATTATTTTCTTGAATTGTTTAATTAAGTTGTATCCGGTAGCATTCTGCATCTCATATTTAAATTGGGATTACGGACCGAGATCCGGGAGCTTTCCCCCTGTACAACATTGCATATTTAAATTGGGAGTACGGACCGAGACCCGGGAGCTTTCCCCCTGTATTGCATAGCATATATAAATTGGGACTACAGACCGAGATCCGGGAGCTTTTCCCCTGTACTGCATTGCATATTTGCTGTTGAGATATATATTGTGCTGAGCCGAGAGCCTTTCTTTATTATTCTTTCAGTTTTCCTTTAAATTCTGCTTATTTTAGCTATTTATATGTCACTGTTCAAACTTATAACTGTCTTATTTTCAAACTCAGTAGAGCCTTAACCTGACGTCGTCACTACTTGACTGGGGTTAGGCTTGGCAATTATCGAGTACCGAATGTGGAGTACTCACACCCTTTCCTGCGCATGTTTTCCCCATGTGCAGATCCAGGTACAATACACAGCGTTTTGGCTAGGAGTACTGCAGCAGCTGTTAGGAGACCGCGAGGTAATTCTGCAGCGTCCGCAGAATCCCACGATGTCCCCATCTACTCTATTATAGACTTAGGAGATATACATATACACATTTTCTTTGTTCCGTTGTATAGAGCTATAGTCATATAAAGCTTGTGATTTGTGACATTCCGGGTTTTGGGAAAGTAAAAGATGTAGATGTCGAGCGGCTAAATTTTATAGTATTACTTCATCTTTACTATTTTGTTATTACTTGTCTTATTTTTCCGCAATATAGGCTTACCTAGTCGTAGAGACTAGGTGCCGTCACGAGACCGTTCGGAGGGTAAATTCGGGTCGTGACAATACAAATTCATAATCAATTGTTACTCAGCTCACTCCTATTCACAAACTGCAGTATTTCCTCAGTAATATGCTATTTTAATGTGACCAATTCCTACACTACTCCTATCTCCTTTTAATTTCACAATAAGTTGTCAGCATCCACTAAAACTTAAAGCACAGTCATTTCACTTTCTGCAATTTTTCGAAAAAACAAACAAAGCAGATACGATTACTAACACAACATTTAGTAATTAAAAACTGTAATGAAATAATTATAGAACTAATGAGAAGCAAACAAATATAGTATTCGACTAAATACCTGTAAAGAAAGATCAAGAATGAACTATTGAGCTAATTCGAAGAGTAAACAGGCTATGTCTACGAAATCATACTCAAACAGATTCCTTTTATTTATGAATTCCAAAATAGCTCATGGATGAGTGTAACATACCTAATAGCAGGGGAATTGCATAAACAATGACCAAATAAAGGTCTGAATTGATGAATGAGCTCAGCAAATCAGCAAGTCGCAACATCATCAACGAACAACCCCTTAGACACTCGATTTAACCTTGAAAATAAGCTCAACCATTTCGACATTTCCAGCATGCTCGAGAGGGCCAGCAAGAGCAACACTATCAACATCTAAAATTCTAAAAGATCAACAATTATATTTTTGATTTTTACTCTTGTTCCGTTTTCCATCTCTCTTTCCCTAGCTATGTTATTTTTCTTTTCCATTTTGTATGTGTTTGTGAGTGTATAACGTGAGGTCAAAATCTGTGATGGAGGAGGAAGAGAGTGAGATCGACAACGGGTTTTTTGTCAAGAAAAAGAAGATAGAAAAGTTCCCCGGGTTCCCTTTTTTGGGGAGGGGAATCCTATGTCTGTTAGGTGAAGAAGAAGACAGTAAAACGACGCTTAGGTTGATCAGGGGTGGGGAAGGAATGGAGAAGGAGAAGACATCGGAGGGGAGACGGCGCAGCTGTCCGAGATGAGGGATCTGATATGATTTAGGTCTTTAGGGAATGGGGGTTTTAATGGGTGAAGGGAAAGGGCGAAACGGTGCCGTTTAGGCGTCTGAAGGGGGTGTTGGGCCGATTCAGGTGTGGACTTGGGCGTGGGTGTGTAGGAATTCTGGGCTTTAACAAAGCAGACCTATTTCCTTTGCAAAGGTTAACCCAATTCAAAAATCAACTAAATCTCCTTCTTTTCAAATTAGGCACTTAGTTTAAAACTCCAATTTTGATACCGCTCTTTGTAAAAATCAACCAATTATACATTTTAAACTACTAATCAAATAATTAACTATGTTAAAACTAATTAATTAAGACTATGTATGCAATTTTAATTTTTAGAAGATGCATTTGCAATGTAGTTAAATCCTAAAAATGAAGTTTAAAATCTAACTGTAACGACCCGGTCTGTCGTTACGTAAAACCTGCATTATAACTGCTGTTAGTGGCTTAGTATATGTTGGTTATTCTATTATTAATGTGTTAGAGTTGATAGGCTTGAAATCGAAATGGTTAAATGAGAATTTAGTCACTTAGTCCTTAAGAACAGCCTTAAAATGGGAAAAGTCAACTAAGAGTTGACTTATTGGTAAACGACCTCGGAATACGTATTTTATGGTTCGGATAGCTTCGTTAGGTGATTTGGGACTTAGGAGTGTGTTCAGAATAATTTTGTGATGTCCGGTGTAGAATTAGGCTTGAATTGGCGAAAGTTGGTTTTTGGCGATTCCGGACGGCAGTGGAAAATAAGCTATCAGGGTCAGAATAGAATTCCGACAGTTGGAACAAGTTTGTAATGTCATTTTGGACTTGTCCGCAAAATTTCAGGTCATTCGGAGATGATTTGGTTGGGTTTTTTGATCAAATGCGCGTTTCGGAAGTTTTTGGAAATCATAGGCTTGAATCCGATGTAATTTTGGTGTTTTGATGTTAGTTTTGATGTTTTTAGAGTGCAAATAAGTTTGAATGATGTTATGGGATATGTTGGTAAGTTTGGTTGGGGTCCCGAGGGGCTCGGGATTGAATTCGGGCGTAAAACGGGAAGTTGGAAACCATAAATGCAGCTGAAGCTGCTACTACTGGTGCGATCGCACCTGCGATGCTTGGGCCGCAGGTGCGCACATCGCAGGCGCGAGAAAGAAGGCGCAGGTGCGAGTTTGGTCACTGGGGCGGAACAAGGATCGCACATGCGTGGTCGCAGGTGCGGGGAATGAAGTCGCAGGCGCGAGGTCTGGGTTTTAAGTGAATAACCGCTGGTACGGTCAATAGGCCGCCCCTGCGGGCCCGCCGTTGCGATAAAAAGGCCGCTGTTGCGGAAATGC
>ML269016.1:0-34158 GCA_005239495.1 Nicotiana undulata
GCATGTTCTCCCCGTATCTGTCTTACTTGCTTATTTCTATTGCCATTTTTCCTGCTATTATATGAAATTGCACAGGTACACATGTAGTGATTGGTCCTAGCCTCGTCACTACTTCGCCGAGGTTAGGCTCGACACTTACTCAGTACATGGGGTCGGTTGTACTGATGCTACACCTGCACTTCTTTATGTTGTGCAGACTACGCAGCCTGACCAGGAGATCACTGACGATCAGAGCATCTCATTCAGCCACACAGGAGACTCGAGGTAGACCCGCTGACGTTCGTGGGCCTTGACGTCACCTTCTACTTTCCACTATCAGTTCTGTCTTACTTTGTATTTCAAAGACAGTCTTATGTATTTATTTCAGACCTTTTGTTNGTTTCATTTCGAAAGTGCTATGTTGTATTTTAGTTATCTTGTTCGTATTTGTTGTTAATGAGTTTTATTCAGTTCAAACGTTGGCTTGTCTAGCGGGTTCAACATTAGACGCAGTCATGGCCCGAAGGTGGGATTTCGGGTCGTGACACAAAGTTCTAAAGATTTTATAAGAAACTAAAGATCACTTTTAATACAAGCAAGACATAGAACGACCCATTTTGGTTTTTGATGAATATTAGACCTAAGGTTTGCCTAGGCGTGCGTATACACTGATTATTTGTTAAAAAAGTGAAATACAGATTTAACACTGATTTTAAGGGCATGAAGGATAACGCATTTGCAAAAAACGTTTAAACCATTTAACACGATTTTAGTGAGGTTCCTAGATTTAATACGTAATGACTAGGTGTTTGATAGAGTATAACTTGAAACAACATGCTGAACGCAGAGTCCTAGAGAACATGATATCTAATGCTCACATGGATACCTAAAACATGGTTTCTAAATGTAGTGCTTATGAGAATGCAACAGTAGTAAAATTATGGCAAATTCATTACTTTATCAGAGTTGTTAATGGTGAGCAGGGTTTGTGAGATGTCATGAATATAATATATATGCTGAAATAAAAACCTAAGCATAATTTTTAATGCATGAGATGCATGTCCTGAACAGGATGTCTATTGCACACATAGAGAAGTAAACCTCTAATCATGATTTCTACCCGTTACTATACTAAACATGCATAACCCCCTCCCATATCCACTATCCAGCCCCAATTATTCGTGTACAAATTATTACAAACCAAGAATAATAAATTACATCATTTAAAGAAAAATAAGAAGCTAATTCTATAGAGAGCCTTCAATCAGGCCCATATCTCCTAACCTCAATCCTTTCGAGTTTCAAAGCCTTACATGGTCTGGGTGCGACAAAGCTCCCTAAGAACCCCGTGGGTCCCTGGCCAATACCAGCACCCAGATACATTGCCAAGAATGAGCATGTGCAGTGTGGAATCACCAATCTCAATGCGTCAAAGTTCAGAGGGAACTCAAGAGGTTCCTTAAGCAATGCTTACACTGAGGGGGTGGAACTTAAGTTTCTAGGAATAGTGTGAAGTGCTAGGAGTGAGTTCAAAAGAGGAACAAAGGTTTTGGAAAAGAGTTTAGTTGAAAAACTCTACAACTCAAGAATTATTTTGAAACAGAAAAGCTTTTGAAAATAGTAGTAAGGTCAGAGAAGTAATAGATTAATCAAGCAATCGAAGACAATGGGGATTGGGGACAAATAAGTCACATAATAGGCAGGAGAAGATACATAGATTCGATAAAAACTTGACTTGAACATAGTTGCAGAAATCAGAGAGGTTCAGGAGATCAGGGGACAGATAAGTGAAACTAAACAGGATGTTGAACAACCTAATAGATGCATATAGGAATAGGCTGAACATATAAACATTATTAACTCAGCCAAAGCATATCAGTCCTATAGAGACAAGGCGTGGTAAGTACCAATAGACAAAAACAAGAGATTAATCACATGTTGAACAGTAGAAACACAAATAGAAGAAGATCAGGAATATGACAAACTGAAGCAATAAGAAACACATTGGTTTGGAGCTTGAATCTCAATTAGAACATACCAGTGAGAAAGAGTAAGCAGAATTGAAAGAGCAAGACAAAAGAGCACAATGGTTAGCCTTGGCTTATAGCCGGATAACAGTAACCAAGAGAAAAAGAAGAGAGTAGTAGAGCAAAGAGCTTTGTAAGAAAGACAGAGTTTTAACACAAGTCTGCGTGTTTGTGTTATTGAAAAACATAGAGTATTTATAGTTGAAAACAGGTAGTAAAAATAAAGTAAGAATTACAAGTGCATGGTAATAAAAGAAGACAAAATCCAATCAGTGTAAGAAAAATACACGGTTCCTTTAAATCAAGGAGTTCAAACTCAGAAATGGTAAAGACATATAGCCATATAAGGTAAATGAAAATCAGTACAAGGTTTAAACAAGGAGAAAATCCAGGCCTGTTAAGTAACAGGGGACTCGGAAGTAATTAACCAAGAAATCAATACAATCATTCCCTTAATTCAAGGGATTCAAATTCAAACGGTAACACATATAGGCAAGGTAAAGGATCAGTCACGACTCAAACAAGGAAAGAAGTAGGTTTACTAAACAATAGGGTAAACAATTAAGACCAAGGTTCAAAAATATTTTAATTAAGGCAACGACCAGTAAGAATAAATTACCACAGACGAGTCAATCAATTTGGATAGCAATAAAAGGAATGTCTGTCAATCGACCCTCTAAGTATGGAGTCTAGCATATAATCATATAAGAGTCACAATCGTGTAAATAGACAGGAGTACTCAGACATAGTAGACAAGCAAGTTAAAAGATGCAACTCGGAACAACCTTAGTAGTCACAAGCATAAGTGAGTCCAAGGAAGCTCAGTAGCACTCATTCAAACAACATAGTCGTAGAGACTCAAGCAAATAGAAACGAACAGTCATGCCAGTACACAGAATCACATATAGAGGTTTAGGAAAATTAGGGTTTCAACATAGGAAAGTTAGAAAGCGGTAAGAACATAAAATCATTTGAGATATGCAGAGAATAGTTAAGACATAAAGAAGAAATCAGTTTAAAACAAGCATAGAAAAACTCAGAGAAACCCTAATTTTTAAAAGTAAGCAGGAAACGTTTAAAGCTGATGGATCTTAAAGCTCGAGTTGAGAATAGTGTAAAACATAAAGAAATAAGCTTAAATCGCTAAAACTACAGAGATTTAAGAGGTTTAGGTCAAAAATTAGGGTTTCATAAGAAACCAGAGACAAATAGGAGAACCTGTCGTGAAACTCAAAGGTCATGGTGGTTCTGGCATAGTCGAGTCAAAACCCCACCGGAGAGAGGCCAGAAACAACCCAAGCAGGAGCTCCAGTAGTGAGTTGGACAGGCCGAGACCATTTGAGGCTTCAGAGATGAAGTGAACCGGAGAGAGGAGGCATCATGGAGGCTGGTGGTCGAAAGGATGGTGGTCGGAGATGGCCGGAGAAAGGCGGAGCTTCATCGGAGATGGGGGGAACAGGGAAGGTTCTAGAGAGAACCGGGGAGAGAGAGACGGGGAGGTAGATAGAGAGTTGGTCTCGAAGAATGATGGATCGGGGAGGGGTCGTTTGAGTTAATTTAGGCAAGGATAGATTTGGGCCGTTGATCTCATTTGATCAACGACTCAGATTAAATTAGGGGTTGGGCCGGGTAAGTTTTAGGATTGGGCTGGGGGTGAATTTGGGTTAGAGATCAGGTGGGGTTGGGTATAATTGGGTTATAATTTGGCTAGGTTTTAAATAAATGTGGCTAGATGTTAAATACCCCCTAAAAGATAGATAATTAATTAGTTAAAATAGCTAATAATTGTATAAAAATGAAATTAAGTTAAAATAGGTAAAATTACAGTAATTAACTAATATCAAGTGTAAAAATGCATAGATTTCGAATTGAAACAATACAAACTGTCCAATTGGGCCATAATTGTAAAAATTGCTGTAATTAAAATTAAATAAGTCCCAATTTTAGGAAGTTACATTCAAATTTCGGATGCTTAAGTTCTTGTTTGCAAGTATAATCTCTATTGAATTCCTGAATTTCCTGATAATTCTGTGTATGTATACGAGCACCCGCTTCGCATGTATGATTCGCGAGCGGGGTAGCCTTATTATTATGTCAACCGCGTCGCATGTACGATTCGTGAGCGGGGTAATAGATGCATCTATGGTTTGAGCCATTCGACCCTCGGCAATGCATATTTATTTTCGCGACACTTCGGCCGTACGCTCCGGCATACTATGTGTTGCATATTCGACTGAGAGTCTTGTAGTTATTATATAAACTATTTCATGTGAAAAGGAAAAGTTAGTTCATTATATGCTATTGTGATTTGATAGGCAGAGGTAGGTTGTAAATTTATATTTGATATTTCCTATCTTTGTGATTTCTTGGACTGCTATCCTTGCTTAGTCTTATTTAGCCCTGTTATTTACTCATGGCCCTTGTAAGTATCACGTGTACTTCTCGTCACTACTTCTTCGAGATTAGACGGGATACTCACTGGGTGCATATTTGTTTATATGAACTCATGCTACGCTTCTGTACTTAACTGTACAGGTTCTGAGGCAGGTGTATTTGGTTATCAGACCGGAGCGCGATCTTGAGAGCATACTCTGTACCCGACTCCCCGGTGAGCTAATTCCCCCTTGGCGATCCTCAGCAGCACTTTGGAGTTGTTTTTTGCTATTTCTGTCCATTTACTTCAGATAGTAGCACAATTATTTTATCTTATTTTGTATATTCCACTAGTCCGCCCGTAGACTTGTGACACTAGGTCTTGGCACACGTAGTAGATATTACATTTTGGCGTTGTATATATATTACTTACGGTCCTTTTGGTTACGTTGATTTAAGTTGGATAAGTTATACGTTTTCACCTTACAAATTTTAACCTTAAAATTTGGCAAGTTTTAGAAAAATTTATCAAATAAGGTAATCTCGTTAGTAACACAAGTGTTTGCTTGCCTGACCCCCTGCATTGGGCGCCGTCACGACCTGAGCTCGGATTTGGGTCATGACACGAAAGGTTTTGGGTTGGTGTGAGTTCTGTTCTACTTGTGATTCAGAGCCGAGGATGAGATCCTCCTGTTTTCGTGAGGATCAGTATGTTTGGACCAGGCTATGTGTTGCGGTGGAGTTATGTTAGGATGAGATCCTTTGTGATTGGTTTGTATGTATTTCTTCTCCATTGTGAAATGGATTCGCAATTATGGTACTGAAACGGAGTTGTGGCTATCAGATTTGTAAGGTGGCTGTCTCATGTGTCTCTATTTCCATCTTTAAATGTATTCGAGTTGTGTTGGTTCGGTACAGATTGCATCGTATGTGTCTAGGGAGCGTGGGGTGTGACTTGTTGATTAGGTGAGTAATTATGAAATCTAATATGTTTCTTACATCATTAGCTATGTTGTGTTTTTTGGAACAATGTTCTAGTAAATATGAGGTTACTTACCGGTACCGGGTTTGGTAATAAGCAACTATTATGGTAAGATTTGTTGCTATGGGCATATAGGTGATATGTTACACCGTGTGGTTATCCCATGTGGATGTATGCATGAGTTGTTGCAGTTGGTTGAGGTTTATACAATGAGTTTATCTGGGAATCGGGTATTTGGGGGATGACCGGATGTTGAAAATGTCTAAGATTTATCAGCATGGGTGAAAAGAATAATCTTCGGCCGAGATGGTATTGTTGGGATTATGTATATTGGGGTGATGTGGTATCACCCGTTTATATGTGTATGGTGAGTTTATACAACGACTTGATGGATTTGGGGCAACTATTGATATGTTCAAGGACGAATGTTTGTTTAAGAGGGGGAGAATGTAACAACCCGATCATTTGTTTTGAGATTTAGCATTATGTTCAGTAGTTTGAGATCTTGAGTAGCTTCATATGATGTATAGTGACTTGTGTGTGTAGTTGATTTTGATTTCCGAGCGGTTCAGGATGGTTTTGGAGGAGTGATTTTTATTTTAGAAGCTCAAGTTATAAGAATTGATAAGAGTTTGACTATTATGTAGACGACTCCAGAATGGTATTTTGATGATTCGAATATCTTTGTTTGGTGTTTGACTACGACGTATGCCCGGATTTTTATTTGGAGATCTGTAGGTTGATTTGGGGCCTCGAGTATGTTTTGGACGGGTTTCAGATCATTTGGATTATGTTGGTTGATGCTGGTTTGGGTAGGGATCTGTTGTGGTCGCATATGCTGAACATTGGGCGCATGTGTGGTTGTCCGCAGATGCGGATGATAGGGTGCATAAGCGAGTTGAGTGAGAGCAGAAGTGTTGCACATATGTAGTGTCATTACCGCAAATGCGGCTCCACAAGTATGAGGCTATATGCGTAGGTGTGATAATAAGCTGGGTAAGAGGTTTCCACGGATGCGGAGGGTTTGTCGCAAAAGTGACCGCGAGGCGCGCTTCATGGTTCACAGAAGCGACACCGCATATGAGATATCTTAGACGCAGGAGTAGAAATTTGGGATGTTAGTTGTTTTCGCATATGCGATGATATTTTTGCAGATGCGCTATCACAGATGCGCTATCGCAGATGCGACTGAGAAGCGTGAGTGCTGGGCAGATTGTATGAAGTACTCTATTTCGAGGGTTTTGTTATTTTATCACATTTTGAGTTAGAGTTCCCAATTATGGGCGATTGGAGGGGATTTTCATTATTTGGATTATGTTAAGCATTTTTTACTCGGATTTGGTTATATTTATCCTTGTTTTTATCATTTAATTGATTTTTAAATGGAGAAATTAGGAATTTTAGTAAAAACATTTATAAAATATAAATTGATGATTTGAAGGTCGATTTTGAGGTCGGAATTAGAGAATTTTTCGTATGCTTGGACTCGTAATAGAATGGGTATTCAGAATTTATAAGTTTTGTCGGGTTTCGAGGTGCGAGCCCGGAGTTGACTGTTTGATTTTCATTAAAGATCTTAACTTTAATTATCAGAATTGGTTTCTCTTGCATTGTTTGATAATATTAAGTCATTTTTTGCTAGATTTAAGCCGAACAGAGGTGAGTTTTAGAGGAATGTTTTAAAGTATTGATTTAGATTTTTTGAGGTAAGTATCTTGCCTAACTTTGTGTGGAGAAACCTACCCCATATGATTTGGTTTAATTGCACTACTTGGATTATCTGGAAGACATGTACATGAGGTGACTAGTGTGTCCACGACCTTATATGTGGAAATTGACTGATTTAGACTCTTAGGTTTCTTATATGTATTTAATTGAATTTGTCATTACATGTTCTATATTCCATTCTCAAGTTTATTCTTTCATGCTTTAATTGAAGTTGTTATTTCATGTTCTATATTTCGTTACTGATTTTACTCATATATGCATTTAATTAAGGTTGCTATTACATGTCATGCCTTTCTTTGTTGAGTTTATTCTTATGCAATTAATTGAAGTTGAAGTTATTGAGAGTTATTAACCTACTTTAGTTGAAGTTGTTGTTTTATGGAGTATCTTTCATTTTTGAGTTATTTCCCATTTTATTTTGTTGATATTGAGATTCTTGTACACATTGTGTGGTTGAGCCGTGGGCTATGTGTTGTGGTGACATTAATATTATTATTTTGGAAATGTTGTGGCCTATGGGCACATGTGGCACGAGTTGATATGTCGTGTTGTTGTGATTTTGGCACGTGTGGATTTGTTGTGTGGATTGATTATTGCTATGCGAAGCATAAGACTGAGATCCCACGGTTATTGATTGTGCGGAGTAATACGGTTGGCTATTGATATACTGTCTGGGTGGAGCGATATGGGTGGCTATTGTGTTAATCTAGGCGGAGTGATACAAGTGGCTGTTATGTTTATTGATTGGATGGAGCATTACGAGTTGCTATTATGATATTGTCAATGCGGAGATATGGGTTGCTATGTCAGGGATGATATGTAATGGCCTAGGGGCATATCATTGATGATATTGGTGTGATGGTGTGGTTTTTCTTGTGTGTGTTATTCAATTATGTGACTTGTTGTGTTGTTTCTAATAGGCTACTCGATGTCTTTGATATTACTTGTGACTTGGGATGTAATAGTACACTTGCACATGCATGCACTGTAGCATGTCATGTATACCTATTCAGGAGAATGAAACTTGATATTCATTGATCATGCACATGGATTCTTGTATATCTTCTTTCTTTGTGATATTGAGCCGGTAATTATGCTAAGCGAATTGTGATATTGATCTTGTAATCATGCCGAGTGGATTGTGATATTGAGCTTGCAATCATGCCGGGCGGATTGAGATATTGAGCATGTGCTCCCGCCGGGCGGATGGTGGTGGTGAACCTGTGACCGTGCCAAGTGGATTGAGATATTTGCATGTGAGTTGTCCGTGTAACACGTGAGTTGTCTATGCAGTTGTGATTGACAATGTGAGCACGAGGTGCCATGGGTTTATGATTTGTCATTTGGGAGTCGTGACTTGTGATTATTAGGTGTGGTACCTTGGGATGATTTTATTCTAAACCTTGTGTTAGAACGACTTGATTATTTGGTTGTCATTTGTTTTCCTTATTTCGTTTCAGTGGTACTTTAATGGTGTTTTGACTACTTTACTATTTTATCACATATTTATTCCTTGTTGCCATTTACTAATTCTTGCTTCCAGTATTAGCTTCATACTTATATACTGATCATGTTATTATGTCTAGTAGGTGTCTTGATTTGTACCTCGTCACTACTCCACCGAGGTTAGTCTTGATACTTACTGCGTACGACTGTGGTGTACTTACCTATACTTCTGTACGTTATTGTGCAGATCCACATGTTCGAGACTGTGGACCCAGGAAGTGTTAGCTTCTTTGGTCGCGAGGATTCAAAGTAGAGTTTCTGAATCGTTGCAGTCTCTTGGAGTCCTTTTTCTTTTAATTGTACTGTTAAGTCGTTATCCGAACAATATTGTATTTTGTTTTGAGATATTTCTATGTATTCAACTAGAATTTTTGATTCTGTACTACCTAATCTTGGGAAGATCATTGTGATTATTGCCGCACAAGCTTGTATCACATTTATTTTGGTATTTGTGTTAAATTCTGCTTTAAACATATCATGTTAATTGGTTTAACTGTTGTAAGTGATCGACTTACCTAGTTGTAGGCACTAGGTGCCATAACGATCCTTAAGGTGGGATTTTGGGTCATGACAATTACGAAATAGAAAGCTAAAACTCAAAACAACCTATCGGGTCGTTATATTCTCCCACTTTAAAATAAACAGTTGTCCTCGAACGGATCTAGAAATGTACCTGAACTGGCAAAGAGATAAGGGTATATACTCCTCGTATCAGACTCGGACTCCCAAGTAGCCTCCTTCGTTGGTTGCCTTTTCCAAAGCACTTTCATGAAGGGAATTTCCTTAGATCTCAATATTCGTACCTGCCGATCTATAATAGCTATAGGCTCTTCTTCATAAGTTAAATTTCGATCAAGTTGCACTGTGTTGATGTCTAATACACGAGACTTGTCTTCATGATACTTCTGTAACATAGAAACATGAAATATCATATGAACTCCCGAAACATTTGTAGGCAAAACAAGCATATATGCAACCCCTCCAACTCTCTCTAACACCTCAAATGGGACAATGAACCTTGGGCACAACTTGCCTTTTCCCAAATTTCATCACACTCTTCATAGGCGAGACTTTCAAAAGTAACTCCTCACCCTCTATAAAAGCCATATCATGGGTCTTTTTGTCCGTGTAACTCTTTTGCCTACTTTGCATTGTCCAAAGATAATCATGATTCAACTTCAACTTCTCCAACGCATCATGGACCAAATTCGTACCCAACAACCTAGCCTCACCAGGCTGAAACCAACCGATAGGAGAACGACACTATCTATCATACAAAGTCTCATAGGACGTTATTTAAAGTGTTGGACTGATAGTTGTTATTACAGGCAAACTCTATCAATGTGGTAGAAACTGACCCTAATGGCCTCCAAAATCAATAGCATAGGCTCTCAATATATCCTTAAGGATCTGAATAGACCTTTCAGACCGACCATCCATCTATTGGAGGAATGCAATGTTGAGCTCCACCTACGTGCCCAACTCCCACAGAACAACTTTCTTAAAGTGCAATGTAAAGTGGGTACCACAATTTAAAATGACAGAGCTGGCACAATGTGCAAATGAACAATCTCTCTGATACAGATCTGAGCTAACTTCCATGAAATGTAAGAAACTATCGCTTGATTGAAAAGTACAGATTTGGTCGGTCCGTTCAAAATGAACCAAGTAGCATCAAACTTTCTCTAAGTCCGTGGTAATCCTACCATAAAGTCCATAGTACTGCACTCTCATTTCCACTAAGGCCTAACAACCTTTGAGCCAAAGAGTAAACTGAGCTAAAGCTTGAAGCCCTGCCCCTTTTTCCAACTGCAGATATCGCAAGTGCGAGAAAAGCCTCGCAAAAGCGACCTCGCAGGTGCGCGCCTGTGTTGATTGATGATATAAATTGTTAATATATTATAATATAAAAATATAACATTTTAGATATAAAACATGACCAATTTATATCTTATTCTCAGACTTTTTAACAACTCTTGCAAGAAAAAAAATACATGGAAAAAGAGAAAGAACCTAAAGGTCAAGGAAGAAGGATGCACCAGTGACAACTTCATCAAATACTACACAAAGTCAAGAGATACAAAGTTATCGCAAATTCTCACCAAACTTTCATGACAAATTTTCATGTCTAATTCTTATCAAGGCCATATGATATATTGATATTGTCTTGCAAGTTCTCACCAAGGCCTCATAGGAATTCTCCTATAAATAGGCATATATTTGTAGAAGAAAGGCATCTCACTTTGTATCCAATTTCCTATCTAGTTTTCTAAGTTTCTAAAGAGAAAGAGAAGAGTAATCTTGGTCTCTTTCTCCAGTCTTTTTCTTTGTAGTAAAAATATTCTTAGTCTTTTGAAAGTATCTTTTTAGCTTTTCTTACTTCAAAATGGAGTAATTTCTTTTTGTTGGGATAATTGATGAAGCTTGATATAATTATAATGCTATCTCAATTTCAAAACATTATTGGCTTGAAACTTTGTATTTACATTTCATACTATGCTGGAATGATGATTTATTAATTATTATTATATCTATATATTTTATATCTTAAATTATTTTTATATTAATTTTATAATTTTCATGGAGAAAAATTAATATATAATAAGTGATGAATAGAATAATAGAGTGAGAGTAATTATAGTAAGATTATTATTTCAAGTCTGTAATCTTGCTTTCCTTAGCTTTAATGCTCACGGAGGGATTGTTGAAGGCAAGAGTATTGATTTTCTAGTAAGAATATTCTCACGAAGGTTTTAGTATGATTGAGCACAATTTAGGCAAAGATATTTCCGTTCAATCGTCACTAGCTTTAAATTAATTGATTAACATAACCTCACATAGTGTTTCTATTTATTTGTGTAATGATGCGGCCAGTCGTATTGAGAATTTAAGTTCCATTCGGCGACATAAGGCCTTAATCATCTTCATATTATGTATATCAATCTGCGTGCGTGGTTGAATTCAATTATTGGATGATTCGGAGCCAAATCGGAAGAAGGATTCAAGTTTTGAAAGCTTAAGCGGTAAGAGTTGTCCGGAATTTGACTTTTGTGTAAACGGATCCGGAATGGGTTTTAGATGATTTCAACAGCTTCATATGGTAATTTTGGACTTAGGCGTGCGTTCGGAATTGGATTTGGAGGTCCGTAAGGTGATTTGACGCATTTCGGCGAAAGTTGGAAAAATTAAAGTTTTGAAGGTGGAGAGGTTTGACTAAGAGTTTACTTTGGTGTTACTGGGGTTGGAATACGATTCTGAGAGTTGGAACAACTCTGTTATGTCAATTGGGACTTGCCAGCAAAATTTGACGTCATTACGGGTTGGTTTGATAGGTTCCGGCATGAGTTTTAGAAGTTGGAAAATTTGGAAGTTCACAAGTTCGATTGATGGTGCGATTTGTAGTTTCATATTTGTTTGATGTGGTTTGAGGCCTCGAGCGGGTCTGTGTTAGGTTATTAAACTTATTGGTATGTTCGGACGGGGTCCCAAGGGGATCGGGTGAGATTCAAATAGGTTCGGGTTGTGTTGCGCTCGTTTTTTATGTTTCAACATCATTTCTTCAAGCATAAATGGTACCACATTAAGAAAATGAGCTCCAATTTCTATTTTGATTGATGCATTAGATCAATATCGTAATTACAGAGCTATAGCAAAAAGAATCGTCGAATTTGGACATCGTTGAACGAAGTTATGCTCATTTTAGTGTCGGAGAAGAGAGCTTGTGCTGGTGCTTCGCACTTGCGAATTTGGGTCCGCATCTGCGGAGCCGCGGTGCGAATAGTGGTCTGCAAAAGCGGAAATAACAGCTGGGAATGCTTCTGATATTTTATTCGCAAAAGCGAAAATCCCTGAGTATAAAAAATCAGACTGTGTCATTGTAGTATTTTGAGCATATCTTGAGTTCTAGAGCTCCGATTGAGGTGATGTTCGCGGCGTTCTTCTCGTTTTTTCATGGGAGTCAGTATCTACGTATAATTTTTGTATTTTAATATGATTAAAGAGGTTCAGGTTTTGAACTAATCCATGTTTTGATTGGAGAATTGGGGATTTTTATCCAAAACTTTTCTAAATAGAATAATTGGGTTCGAACATCGATTTGGTATCGGAATTTGATGAAATTAGTATGGTTAGAATTGTAATTGAATGAGTGCTCGGATTTTGTAAATTTGTTCGGGTACCGAGGTGTAATTGAATGGATGTTCGGATTTTGTAAATTTTGTCGGGTTCCTAGGTGGGGGCCCAGGGTCGACTTTTGGGTCAATTTCTAGATTTTTGTAAAGATTGAGACTTTATGATCCACGATAGATCCTTACGAGTTTTATTTATGTTTTGATGTTATTTTTATTAGATTTGAGCCGTCCGGGGGTCTTTTCACCCAAGGAGTTCATTAAAGAGTACCAGGTTATCTTCTTTGAGGTAAGTATATTTGCCTAACCTTGTGTGGGGGAACTACCCCTTATGACTTGAGTCTTCTATGCTTATTATAGTCGGTTTATGCGAGGTGACAAGTACGTGCTTGGACTTAGTTTTGAAAATTGGCCTTTTAGTGTTCCTAGGTCCATGTATTCATTGAATATGCAGTTGTTCTTGCCATGATTACTTCCTTAATTAATAGATTCACCTTTAGCTGCTTAATAAGAATTATTTGCTTCATGATTCACTCTTGTTGATATTTGATTCATATGTTCCTTAATTGAGATTGTTATTTCTTCCATTTCCATGTTGCCTTCTCCCTAATTGCTTATCCCTATTTGAAGTTGTGGTTACTTTTATTTTGTAAATGCCTTCCCTTAATTGAAATTATTGTGATCTTCTCGCTGTCTACCTTTAGTTGAATTGGCTGTACCTCTCCCATAATTGTTCAACCTTAGGGTAAGCTTAGAGGTTCTATGCCTTAGTGGACTTACCCTTATGTGAAATTATTGGACTCGTGTTAGTTCTTGTTGTTAATACGCACAGTGGGACTATTGTTACATGTTATTTTCTTCCTTGTCGAGTTGTTCTTATCATGCCTAGTTTTCCTTATTTTGGTTCTTCCTTATTAACTATTTTTACCTTTTCTTGTGATCAAAGGCTCTTGAGTTGATTTATTTACCGTATCTTGTATTACTGTCATTGTTGTTGTTGTAGTTGTTGTGGTGATGCATGAGGTTTTTGTCGTACGGTTGTGGTTATTGTGATGCACAAGGTTTCTGCCGTGCGTTTGTTTATATGGGAATTTGCACGAGGTTTCTGTCGTGCCATGATTACTATTGATATTGCACATGCGTCATGACAAAGCGGGGTATATATATGTGGGTTGCGCATGTGGCGTGACAAGGTGGGAACATGATTATACGTGTGTGGCGAGACAAGGTAGGTTATGTCAGGGACTGTTTTGTGATGACTTGTGTTGGCCTAGGGGCATTCTTGTTGTTGATATTGTTTAGTGGTACACTTACCTATGTGAACTCATTCTGTGAAAGTTGTGAGCGACCATTTTTATAGTTGTTCTTTCCTTTCCTTATGCTTATTAGCTGGTTTGAACTATGTTAGGACACTTGCACAAGCATACATGTAGCTAAGCGCTCTTATCGGATTAAGGAGCTTCCTTGTAATTGCTGAGTTATACTTGTCCTTATTGTATATGTGATTCCGGATTTAGTTTGTGTTCCATTCTCTCTTTTGTGTTATTTCATGGCCTTTCCGTTGACACTTGTTATTTCCTTCCTTCTTGAATTTACTGTATTGTTATCCATCTTGCGTAGTCTTTATGTAGATATCATATTCCGTTATTCCTATATTTATCTTTTTCAGTTCATTAGACCAGTGGGTGTCTTGACTATTCCTCATCACTACTTCACCGAGCTTAGTCATGATACTTACTGGGCACCGCTGTGGTGTGCTCATACTACCGTTCTGCACATTTTGTGAAAATTCCAGAATATAGTTAGGTAAAACCTGCTACAACGTTCGCGGGTTTTGGAGTCACCGTCCTATTTTTTTTCATACACTATTTTATCTATTTCTCACAATTGTAGTTAGAAGTTATAGTAAAATTCATTAGAGCTTATGACATGTACTACCGGGTTTTGGGAATATATTTATAGTATAAAGAATTCATTTCAGAAAATATTAGATGTTATTTATTAAATTTTTTATTCCGTAATTGTTAGGCTTGCCTAGTCCTTAATACTATGTGCCATCACGATACCCGATGGGGGGGAAATTGGGTCGTGAAAAGTTGGTATTAGAGCTCTAGGTTCATAGGTGCTACAAGTCAAAAGCGAGTTTAGCAGAGTCTTGAAGATCGGTATGAAGATGTCTGTACTTATCTTCGAGAGGCTACGGAACTATTAGGACTATTTCACGTCCTTCATTCCTATCATTCGAGTTCATTGATCTCGATGTTTGAACTTTTATCATTCCATTCTCTTAGTGATGGTTAGGACACGAGCTGCAGTTCCTAACGACGCTACCCCCCAGAGCAGATGTCGCTAGGGGCAGAGGTAGAGGCTGGCGAGGAGCACGTGCCGCAACTAGAGCACCTACCAGAGTAGTAGTTGAGGAGCCTCCAGTAGTTCCAGTTGGGGCGGAAGGTACCGGAGGCGCCTGCTATTACCCCAGGACTTCAGGAGACCTTAGCATAGTTCCTAAGTATGTTTGGTACATTAGCTCAAGTGGGGTTGATTCCGGTTTCACCGACTACTTCACATACCGGAGGAGGAGCTCAGACTCCCTCCACCCACACTCTGGAGCAGAGAGATAATGTTGGTCAGGTTCCACGTGTCATGGCGGCACAGCCTGTGGTCCCAGTTCAGCCCGTGGTTAGGGTAGCATCATCTGAGGAAGAACAACTCAGACTTGAGAGGTACAAGAATGTCACGACCCAAAATCCAAACATGGGCGTGATGGTGTATATTGTGTTTCTAGGCAAGCCTACTTCCCAAATATTACTATTGTGATGACACAAGGGATCATTTTATGAACTAAGACTCCGTTCTAGGCTTGCATTGTCGAAAGTTAGAAATTTGGTGATTTTGATCGACAGTGGAAAATTAGGTATCGGGGTCGGAATGGAATTCCGGAAGTTGGAATAGGTTCGTAGTGTCATTTGTGATGTGTGTGCAAAATATGAGGTCATTCGGATGTGGTTTGGTAGGTTTCGACGTCGTTAGCGAATTTTGGAAGTTTAGAAATTCTTAGGCTTGAATCCGAGGTTGATTTGGTGTTAAGGTGTTGTCTTGAGTGTTCTGGAGGTTCGAATAAGTTCGAGTAGTGATATATGAGTTTTTTGAATTATTGGTTGAGGTCTCGAGGGTCTCGAGTGAGTTTCGGATAGGTTTGGGTTGTGTTGTGCTCGTTTTTCTTATGTTTCGACGTCGTTCTTTAAAGCATTAATGATATCATATTGAACAAATAAGTTTTGGTTTATGTTTTGATTAAAGTATTAGGCCGGTATCTTCATTACGGACCCGTAGCAAAGAGAATCATCGAAATTGGACATCATATGAGGAGTTTATGGTCATTTTACTAAGGCTGCCAGATTTTTAAGATTAATTACGAAATTGTCACGGACGACGTATTTAAAAATCTGCACTATTTGCAAATATTAAACGTTACATACCTCCTTCATTATAAGGTCAAATTGAGTGATTCAAAAGCCTAAATTGAATAGAATTTCACAAGAAATCCATTGGAGGAATAAAAAGCGAGTTTCGGGATCGTTTGACACGAGAAATGAAGCAGAATAGCCGGCAGAAAATATATCAAATAAGGGTTTGTTCATTCGGTCATAGTTTGAGTTGAGGAGCTCGGATTTGAGCGACGTTGGAGGATATTTTCACCACAGGGATTCGGGTAAGTGTTCTTTACTCGTGTTTGGTTATGTTCCATGAATCCATCTTCGTTTTTGGGATTTGATTGATGATTTTAAAGTAAAATTGCTGGAGTTAGGGCTTAAAATTTGAAAAGTTTTAGGTAGGGATTTGAGGGACCAAACGGAGTCCGATTTTGATAAATTTTATATAGTTAGACTCGGTAGAGGACGAGGGTTTTGATTCTGTCATTTTTGACTAATTTCGAGATGTGGGCTCGGAGGTCAAATTTTGGCTGATTTCGAATTTTTGGCATATTTTGTAGTTTTTATTGTGGAATTCGATTCGTTAGCCTGTGTTGATGTTATTAATCTGATTATGATTAGATTCGAGCGGGTTAGAGCAAGATTATAAAGAAAAAGTTATAATAGAGCAGTGAGTGGCCTGTGAATTTGAGGTAAGTGTTTGGTTTAACCTTGACTTGAGGGAATCGGAACCCCCAACGTAATTTTTATGTGAAATTGCATGTGTGTGGTGTATAGGTGAGATGATGAGCATCTATGCACCACCAAATTGTCTGTTTACATGATCCCGTCCCCTTTTCCAATTTAATTGACTCATGTCTTAATTGTTTCATGTTCATTGTTGTTTCATTGTTGGTTCCATTTTGAGATAATATTGATAAGTTTGTGAGAAGTACAGTTTTCTGTTTACAGTTGTTGAGATAAAAGTGTTGTGAAAGGCTCGACCTGAATTGTGAAAGTTTTTAATACATAAATAAATTGATAGTGATAAGGTGGACATGCGAGATAAAATGATAGGGATAAGGGTGGAAAAGTGAAATAAAAGATAGTGATAAGGGTGGACAGGTGGGATCGGGTTGTATGCCGCAACAAGAAAGTGGTAAGGGAGGACATTTATGTTGTACTGAATTTCAATAATGTTTTATTGGTTTTTGAAACTCAAGGATTTGAAACTTACTGATTTTATAACTTACTGTTTCACTCTACTATTTTTCGTATTTCGTACTTCTATTTTTAAAAGTCAAAACTTTGGAAACTTTGGAAATTTGTGTGAGATCTTGGTTGCAGCTGAGGCCTGGAATAGGCGACTGAGTTATTTTATTTATTTCGGTTTATCTTTCTTGTTTGTGTAGAATTGTTTTATTTCTTTATTATATATATATATATATATATATATATATATATATATATATATATATATATTGCTACAAGTTAAGTTATAACTGCCCCACCTTAGCATCTTCACTACTACGTCGAGGTTAGGCTCGGCACTTACTTAGTACATGGGGTCAGTTATACTGATATTACACTCTGCACTCTTTTGTGCAGATCCAGGTACCGGCCATCATTAGTGATTTTTAGTAGAGGATATCCATCATTCGGAGACACGAGGTATATCTACCGGCATTTGCAGATCCCTGGAGTTTTCTCTTAGTTCATAGAGACTGTTTTATATTTCCTCAAAAACAGCTATATTTTTCTTTCAGCCCATTATTTGTAGAATTCTTAGAAGATCGTGAATTGTGACACCAGACACTGGGGTAGTCTTAGAGTTATATATATATAATTAGTTTGTGGCTCGGTTTATTTATTTGTTCATTATTTTATATTTGGAGTTATTCATTGGAAATCATTAGATTAAGTTTACCTCAAATTTATTTATTGTGTTTAAGTACATAATCAAAGGAAAATAGCTAATCGAATTCTAACATTGGCTAGCCTAGCAAGTGTGGTGTTAGGCGCCATCATGATCCCTGAGGTTGGGAATTTGGGTCGTGGCAATTATTGATTGATTTTAAGAATTTAATAAAAGAATATCAACATTTAAATTTCTCATAAACTAAATCAACTCTAAATTAAATTCATATAAAGATACGGAAGCTAGACCCAAACATCGGGGTGTCACTAAGTCATGAGCGTCTAATACTATAAACTAAGATATATAAACTGCCTAACTGTCCAAAAGAAGAAATGACAAAAGGAGTAACAAGGTCATGCGGACGCTGGCAGCCGCCTTGCAGTCTCCACAAATAGACGGCCTAAACTCAACGATCGCCGCCCTCCTTGGATCTGCACATAAAGTGCAGGGTATAGTATGAGTACAACCGACCCAGTAGTAACAGAAATAACTAAGGAACTGAGCAGTAGTGACGAGCTAAGAAAAATAGTCTAATTATTTAATTTCACGATTCAAAAATAACAGGAATAAACAGGTAAATTCCATAAATCAGTAAATTCCACAAAGAAATTTAACAGATAAATGCATCAAAAGTAAATGCAACCTCACAGCAATGTCACTTCATCACTCAGCACTCGCACTCGCACACAATACTTAACACTCAACACTCTGCGCTCACTGGGTGTGTGTGTACAGACTCCGGAGGGGCTCCCAAATCCCAAGCGCTAAGCACGAACATCTCAAGTGCCATAATATCAATACTTGGATCCACACGGTCAGCTCACGTGCTACGCGGACAACTCACGCGCTATGGTATCAATACCTGGACCCGCACGATCAGCTCACGTGCTACGCGGACAACTCACGCGCTATGGTATCAATACCTGGACCCGCACGATCAGCTCACGTGCTACGCGAACAGCTCGCACGCTATGGTATTAATATCCTTACAACTAGGCCCTCGGCCTCACTCAGTCATGTACCTCTCCAGCCTCACAATGCACCACAAATAAGGGGACACAACCCACATCAAGTATCACAACATATCAGAAAAATAATAGAGACTGAGGTGAACATGTACAATAATTTCTATGACTGAGTACAAATAATGTGAGCATGAATAAAACATAAACATGACCTCTAACATGAAGGCAGGCAAGTTCACCAACAAGTAAATGCAAAAACAAAGATAATGGTTATTTGGCCTCACAGCCTCACAGGACGGACCAAGTCTAAATCCCTCGAGGTATACACCCACACGACCGTCACTTAGCGTGGGTATCACCTCCAAACAATCACATGATATCAAATTCTCCGGGTTTATACCCTCAAAGCTAGAGTTAAAACTGTTACTTACCTTAACAACGTAAAATCTTACTCCAGGATGCCCTCGTCTCTAGACTTGGTCTCCAAAAGCTCCGAATCTAACAAAAATCAGATTAATACCATCAACATAGGCTAACGAATCGAATTCCGCAATAAAAACTACAAAATATGCAAAATCTGAAATCGGCCAAAATTCGGCCCCCGGGCCCACATCTCGAATTCATTCAAAATGGCAGAATCAAAACCCTTGTCCTCTCCCGAGTCTAACCATATAAAATTTATCAAAATCGGACTCCATTTGGTCTCTCAAATCCCTACCTAAAACTTTCCAAAACTCAAGCCCTAACTCCCTCGATTTAACTTTGAAATTATCAATCAAATCCCAAAAACGAAGATGGATTCATAAAATATAACCAAAACGAGTAGAGAACACTTACCCCAATCCCTATGGTGAAAATTACCTCCAAAATTGCCAAAATTCGAGCTCCCCAGCTCAAAATATGACCGAATGAACAAACCCTAGTTTTATATATTTTTCTGTCAGCTATTCTGCCTCATTTCTCATATCAAATGATCCCGAACTTGCTTTTATGCCTCTAATGGATTCCTTGTAAAATTCTAGTCAAGTTAGGATTTTGAATCACTCAATTTGACCTTATAATGAATGAGATATGTAGGTTCTAATGTTTGCAAATAGTGCAGATTTTTAAATACGCCATCAGTGGCAATTACGTAATTAATCTAAAAAAAATCTGGCAACCTTAGTAAAATGGCCATAAAATCCTCATACGATGTCCAAATTCGATGTTGTTTTTTGCTACGGGTCCGTAATTACGATACAGATCTAATGCTTCATTAAAAAAAGAAATTGGAGCTCATTTCTTCAATATGATATCATTTATGCTTGAAGAAACGACGTCGAAACATAAGAAAAACGAGCGCAGCACAACCCAAACCTATACGAAATTCACCCGAGGCTCTCGGGACCTCAACCAATAATTCCAACAAGTCATATATCACTGCCCGAACTTAGTCGAACCTCCCGAACACTCAAGACAACACCAAAACACCAAATAAACATCGAATTCAAGCCGAAGAACTTCTAAACTTCCAAAATTTGCCAACGACGTCGAAACCTATCAAACCACGTCCGAATGACCTCAGAATTTTCACACACGTCACAAATGATACTATGAACCTACTCTAGCTTCCGGAATTCGGTTCCGACCTCGTTACCTAATTTTCCACTTCCGACCAAAATCGCCAAATTTTTAACTTTTCCCAATTCAAGCCTAATTCTACCACCGACCTCCAAATTATATTCCGGACACACCCCTAAGTCTAAAATCTCCCAAAAAAGCTAACCGAATCATAAAAATTCAAATCCGAATACATTTACTCCTAAGTCAACGTCTGATTGACTATTCTAACTTAGCTTTCTAACTAAGCGACTAAGTGATCATTACACTCAAAAACTATTCCGAACCCAAACCTACCAACTCGATACAACTCAACACAACTGAAAAACACATGATAAAGCGGAAATGGGGGAAACGGGGCTAAAATTCTCAGAATGACCGACCGGGTCGTTACATACTCCCCCTCTTAAACAAACGTTCGTCCTCGAACGTGCCCAGAGTTGTTCCAAAAGCCATCAGATCGTTGTATCACCTTAAGCAAATACTTCTCATCATATTCAAATCATATGAACTCATCTCGCGGTCAAATCATACTCACCACGTATCCATCCAGCCACCATTTCCACTAATAGGGACACTACCAGACATATAAGTCCACAAGTACGCGCTCACATAATCAACACCTCAGAAATCATATCTCGCACCTTATCCAGGGAACCACAAGCCGTCGGCGCACAACTGATGCCGAGCGCTCATGTGCGCATTCCAACGTGTGGAGGAATTCAAAGATTTACACTTCAAGCTGAATCAATATTGCACGATAAGAATTCAAGAATGTGAAATTTTCCTAAAGATTTTGCAGCCTCTTGAAGATAAGTACAGACGTCTCCGTACCGATCCACAAGACTCCACTAAACCCTCTCCTGACTTGTGAGACCTATGTAACCTATGGTCTGATACCACCTTGTCACGACCTAAAATCCAAACATGGTCGTGATCGTGTTACTAGGCAAGCCTACTTCCCGAATATTACTATTGATTGATTTTAAGAATTTAATAAAACAATATCAATATTAAACTTTCTCATAAACTAAATCAACTCTAAATATAATTCATTTAAAGATACGGAATCTAGCCCCAAACATCGGGGTGTCACTAAGTCATGAGCATCTAAAAGTATAAACTAAGATATATAAATTGCCTAACTATCCAAAAGAAGAAATGAAAAAAGGAGTAACAAGGTCCTGCGGACGCTGGCAACTACCTTGCAATCTCCACAAATAGTCGTCCTGAACCAAACGATCGCCGCACTATAAATCTCCTGGATCTGCACATAAAGTGCAGGGTGTAGTATGAGTACAACCGACTCAGTAGTAACATAAATAACTAAGGAACTGAGCAGTAGTGACGAGCTAAGCAAAATAGTCTAATTATTTATTTTCACAATAAAAAAAATAGGAATAAACAGGTAACTTCCATAACTCAGTAAATGCCACAAATAAATTTAATAGATAAATGCAGCAACATCAAAAGTAAATGCAACCTCACAGCAATATCTCTCCATCACTCAACACTCGCACTCAACACTCAATACACTCAACACTCTGCGCTTACTAAGGGTGTGTACAGACTCCGGAGGGGCTCCAAAAGACCAAGCGCTAAGCATGGACAACTCACGTGACATAATGTCAATACCTGGACCCGCACGGTTAGTTCACATGCTACGCGGACAACTCACGCGCTATGGTATTAATAACTATACCCGCATGGTCAGCTCACGTGCTACCAGGACAGTTCACGCACTATGATATTAATATCCTCACAACCACGTGCTTGGCCTCACTCAGTCATATACCTCTCCAGCCTCACAATGCACCACAAATAAGGGGACACAACCAATATCAATTATCAAAATGTATCAGCAAAATAATAGAGACTGAAGTGAACAAGTGCAATAATTTCTATGACTGAGTATGTAACGAACCGGTCGGTCGTTATGTAGAACATGCATTTATTTTCACTATTTATGCCTTGTCGTAGCTTGGTTAGACTGTTCATGATATGATAGAATTGATTAGCTCGGGTTTAGAGTGATTATAGAAGGAATTTAGACACTTAGTCTCTAAAAATAGCCTTAGAGTTGGAAAAGTCAGTAAATGACCTCGGAATGCGGATTTTATGGATCGGATAACTTCGTTAGGCGATTTGGGACTTAGGAGTGTGTTCGAAATATTTTTGTGATGTCCGGTGTAGAATAAGGCTTGAATTGGCGAAAGTTAGTTTTGGCGATTTCCGGTCGGCAGTGGAAAATAGGCTATCGGGGTCAGAATGGAATTCCGATAGTTGGAATAGGTTCGTATGGTCATTTTGGATATGTCTGCAAAATTTCAGGTCAATCGGAGTTGTTTTTGGTAGTTTCGATATCGTTGTTGGAATTTAGAAGTTTCAATGTTCATAGGCTTGAATTCGATGAGGTTTTGGAGTTTTGATGTTGTTTTCGATGTTTCAAAGGGTCGACTAAGTTTGAATGATCATATATGATGCGTTGGTATGTTTGGTTGGGGTCCCGAAGGACTCGGGCTTGATTTCGGGTGGCGAACGGGGAATTTGGACTTGGCAAAATGCAGCTTTAGCTGCTCTTCTTATGTTTTCGCACCTGCGGAAGGGGAGCCACAGGTGCGGTCCCGCAGGAGTGGACTTGGCTCTGCAAGTGATAGAATGGGCTGGGTTGAGGAGTTCCACAGGTGCGAGGAAATTGTCGCACCTGCGAGGTCGCAGGTGCGAAAAAAGGACCGCATGTGCGGATTTGAGTTGTCCCAGATGAGACCGCAGGTGCGGAACGATCATTGCACCTACGAAGCCACAGGTCCGAGAAATGGGTCGCAGGTGCGAAATCACTGAGTAGTAAGTACAAAAACCAGCCTTCGCGAATTGTAACCATTTTTCTCAATATTTGATCCGGGTTTGAAGCTTTTGAAGGGTTTTTGAAGAAGGAATTCGATAGTTCTTTGTGGAGGTAAGATTTTTGGACTCTAAACTCGTTAATACATGATTAAAGGTCGGATTAATGGTGGAAAAGTTGGGATAAATCAGTGGAAGAGGGGTTGTTAGGGCTTGGGATTAAGAAGCTTTAGAATGAGGATTTCAGGAGTCAATTGGACTCCGATTTTGGTGTTCTTGGTATGTATAGACTTGTGGGAGGATGAGGATTCTTGTGCTGTAAATTTTATCAAATTCTGAGATGTGGGCCCTGTGGGCCGGGTTTGATCAATTTCGGGATTTTTGAGTATTTTTGATAGATGTCGATTAGGATTCACCTCTTAGCATATAATAATGATGTACACTTAATTGTTGGTAGATTTGGAGCGCTCGGAGGTCAAATTGCGAGGCAAGGGCACTGCGGAGTAGTGTTTTAGCCGGTTTTGAGGTAAGTAACGTTCAACCTTGGAACTGAGGGTTCAAAACCCCAAATTATCTGATAATTGATGTTAATTAAGGTGACGCACTTTCCAAGTGACGGGCATGCGGGCGTTCACCGAATGTTTGTGGCCGGGCTCACCCCATGGCACTGTCTAAGGGTTGTTTCATACTGATATTGGTACTGTGAAGGTAGAGACTTCCTTGAACATATTAGAAATCATGGTAAGTGTAATTGCTAAGGCTTCATGCCAATGTGTTTAGACTGAAAAGGTCAATTGTTCCTGTCTCTATCTGTAGTTATTTACTATCATGCACCTACTCCTGTTGTAGCATACATCTTAATGCCTCAGTCTCATCATTTGTTAGTTATATTCCTTTATTATTGTTTGGGTTGAATTATACATATTTGAGAGCATTGGGAGTGAGACTTGAAAGTATTGACAGAGTGAGGCCTAGAGCCGAAATTTTGAGACAGTAATGAGATCGGACTGCACACCGCAGCGATCCTTGAATCATACCTTCGTTGGTTTGATATAGCGCTTGGGATTATAGGAGCCCCTCCGGAGTCTTCACACCCCTAGTGAGCGCACAAATATTGAGGGATGGATCTTCCCTGGGAATGGATCTTGTCCGAATGATATGTTTCGGAGATGGATCTTTTCCGTGGTGTCTTGCTCCGGAGATGGATCTTCTCCGTGGGGCTGGATTGGCCTATCTTTTCCTCAGTACCGAGTGACTATGTCACTGTGTTTATCCACATTCTTGGATGGATTTTCCCTGGGCCTGATGGCCAATTCGAGTACTGAGTGGACTTCCTTATGAGAGTGGATACTGTATACATAGCATTCCAGATTTTACATGAACATATGCAAGTTTACAGACATAGCTCGGTGCATTTCGTTTACTTCCTACTATATTACTGTCATGTTCAAACTATATGTTGTTGTTCAACTTAGCGGAGGTTTAGTCCGTCACTACCTCTCAGCCCATAGGTTGTTTTCGTTACTTATTGAGTTGGTGTACTCACGTTATACCCTGCACCTTGTGCGCAGATCCAGGTACATTGAGATCCAGCTCTGGTCAGTGAGTCGCAGCAGTTTCATCGGAGTTGACGAGGTAGAAGCTGGCGACCGTGATCTCGTCATCTTTTCTCTTATTCTGCCTATCGTATTACTTTTAGACTATGTTGATCATTTCCCCTCCTTTTGGGTCTTGTTTATGTACTAGTAGCTCATGACTGCGTGACACCGGATCCGAGGCTGTAGTATTTAAATTTTGCTTTCCTTCCTTAAATTCTTTCCAAATTATCTATTAATGATTTGGATTTACTAAAAATGAGCCTTTTCTCCAATAACTGAACCTAGAACTATTATAGTTAGGTGGCTGGTCTGGTTCTACGACAGGCGCCATCACGACTTCAAAATTGGGTCGTGACAAGTTGGTATCAGAGCCCTAGGTTGAATAGGTCTCACTAGTCATGAGCAGGTTTAGTAGAGTCTTGCGGATCGGTACGGAGACGTCTGTATTTATCTTCGAGAGGCTACAAAACCCTTAGAAAAATTCCACATTTTTTAATTCTGTCGTGCGACTCTGTTGAATCCTGGAACTAAACTTTTGTTGTTTCATTCTCTCACAGATGGTGAGGACTCGTGCTACCGATAGAGGTGATCAGACACCAGCAGGACCAGTCAGATGTCGGGGTCGTCGTGGCCGTGGTCATGTCAGAGGGAGGGGTGCAACCCACACAACAGCTGGAGCAGCACCTGTGGACCCTCCTGTTGCTCAAGATCAGGTCCCCACAGCTGAGATTCCAGCAGGACAGGCTCAGGCACCAGCAATGCCCATAGTGATTCCGGGTCTTCAGGATACCCTAGCTCAGATTTTGACGGCGTGCACAAGCTTGGCACAAGCCGTTGCGATGTCCAATACTGCTACTATTTCTCAGGCCGGGGGAGGCATGCAGACTCCAGCTGCCCGGACACCTGAGCAGGTCACCCATGTACTTCAGACACCTGGGGAAGTCCCAGCACAACCGATTGCTCCAGTACAAGATTATGTGGTTCCAGCCTTAGCTGATGATGAGCAGCATAGGTTGAAGAGATTCAGCAGGCTCCAGCCTCCTACTTTGAGTGGTATTGATGGCGAGGACGCCGAGGCCTTCTTGGACAAGTGTCAGAGGATACTACGCACAACAAGGATACTAGAGGCCAGCGGAGTTCCATTTACTACTTTCCAATTCTCAGGAGTTGCACTTGCTTGGTGGGAGGCCTATGAGAGGCGTAAACTGCATCGCCCCTGACATGGCACCAGTTCTCCATTCTCTTTTTGGAGAAGTATATACCACAGTCTCGCAAAAAGGAGCTGCGCAGAGAGTTTGAGCAGTTACGTTAGGGAAACATGACCGTGATGCAGTACGAGATGAAGTTCTTTGAGTTAGCCCGTCATGCCATCTGTCTAGTTCCCACAGACAGAGAGAGGATCCAGAGGTTTGTTGATGGTCTTACTTATCAGTTACGGATCTTTCTGACTAGGGAGAGGGTATCTGGGGCTTCTTTTGAGGAGGTAGTTGACATAGCCAGGGAGATTGAGTTAGTGCGCTGCCAGAAGCATGTTGAGAGGGAGGCCAAGAGGCCTCGAGGATCTGACAGTTATGGTGGTGTTCACTCAGGAGGCCAAACTCAGTATAGCAGAGGTCGTCCGTTCATACCTCCTCAGCCAGCTCGTCCAGTTTACAGTGGTACTTCATCTGGACACGGCCCTCGTAGTTCTCATCCAGGCCGTTCATCATTCAGTGCACTTACAGCCCAGAGCTCATCCAGGGCACAGTCAATTCAGGGTTCTTCAGCACATGGCTCTTCTAGCAGCTACTCTGGTTCCAGGGGTTCCCTTCAGTCCCCACCGTATTTTGCTGAGAGGGGTTATTTCGAGTGTGGGGATCCAGGTCACATCAAGAGGTATTTTCCCCGCCTTTCTGGTAGTTCTTATCAACAGAGAAGCCAGCCTCCAGCTTCAGCACCAGTTTTACACCACCCGCCCAAGCAGCCAGGGGTGGAGGTCAGTTAGTCTGAGGCTGCCCTAGAGGGGGAAGTCAATCAGGTGGAGGACATGCCCGTTTCTATGAACTTTTGGCCAGACCAGAGGCCATAGCTTCAGATGCAGTGATTATAGGTATTATTTCAGTCTGTCACCGAGATGCTTCGGTATTGTTTGATCCTGGCTCTACGTATTCATATGTTTCATCATATTTTGCACATTTCTTTGATATGCCCCGTGAGTCCTTGATTTCACCTATTTATGTGTCGACTCCGGTGGGGGATACTGTTGTGGTGGACCGGGTGTACCGGTCTTGCGTCATATCTATTGGGGGTTTGGAGACCCGGGCAGACTTATTATATCTTAGTATGGTTGACTTCGATGTGATATTGGACATGGATTGGATATCTCCGTGCCATGCTGTTCTTGACTGTCACGCCAAGACCGTGACCTTAGCCATTACCGGATTGCCGAGAATTGAGTGGAGAGGTTCGGTGGAGTATGCGCCTAGTAGGGTGATTTCCTATCTGAAGGCTCAGCGTATGATTGGGAAGGGATGTGAGTCTTATCTATCCTTTGTGAGGGATGTTAATAGTGAGACTCCTTCTATTGATTCTGTTCTTGTGGTCCGTGAGTTTCTGAATGTATTCCCTGCAGACCTGCCAGGCATGCCACCTGACAAGGACATTGACTTTGGTATTGATTTGTTGCCAGATACCCAGCCTATCTCTATTCTGCCTTACCGCATGGCCTCAACAGAGTTGAAGGAATTGAAGGAGCAGATTCAAGAACTCCTTGATAAGGGGTTCATTTGGCCTAGTATATCACCCTCGGGTGCACTGGTGTTGTTCGTGAAAAAGAAGGATGGTTCTATGCGCATGTGCAATGACTACAGGCAGCAGAATAAGGTTACGGTGAAGAACTGGTATCCTTTGCCTCGCATTGATGACTTATTTGATCAGCTTCAGGGAGCTAAGGTGTTCTCCAAGATTGACTTGAGATCGGGGTATCACTAGTTGAAGATTCGGGATTCTAATATTCTGAAGACTGCTTTCAGGACCAGATACAGTCACTACGAGTTCTTGGTTATGTCTTTTGGGCTGACCAATGCCCCGGCCGCGTTCATGCACTTGATGAACAACGTGTTTCAGCCTTACCTTGATTTATTTGTTATTGTGTTCATTGATGACATCCTGGTGTATTCTCGTAGCTAGGAGGAGCACGCTCAGCATCTGCGGGTTGTGTTGCAGAGGTTGAAAGAGGAGAAACTTTATGCAAAGTTCTCCAAGTGTGAGTTCTGGCTTAGTTCGGTAGCTTTCTTGGGTCACGTGGTGTCTAGTGAGGGTATTCAGGTGGACCCGAAGAAGTCAGAGGCGGTACAGAGTTGGCCTAGACTGTCCTCAACTACAGAGATTAGAAGTTTTCCTGGCTTGGCAGGTTATTACCGTCGCTTTGTGGAGGGATTCTATTCTATTGCTTCACCACTGACCAGATTGACCCAGAAGGGTGCTCCATTCAGATGGTCCGATAAGTGTGAGGAAAGCTTTCAGAAGCTCAAGTCATCATTGACCACAGCTCCGGTATTAGTTTTGCCTACTGGTTCGGGTTCTTACATAGTCTATCGTGATGCTTCTAGAGTTGACTTGGGAGCGGTTTTGATGCAGGACGGTAGGGTGATTGCCTACGCGTCCAGACAGTTGAAGGTGCACGAGAAGAACTATCCAGTGCACGATCTTGAGCTAGCTGCTATTGTTCATGCCTTAAAGATCTGGCGTCATTATTTGTACGAGGTTCAGTGTGAGATTTATACTGATCATCACAGTTTGCAGTATCTGCTGAGGCAGAAGGATTTGAATTTGCGCCAGAGGAGATGGTTGGAGCTTCTTCAGGATTATGACCTCACTATTTTGTATCACTCGGGGAAGGCCAATGTAGTGGCCGATGCCCTGAGTCGCCGACCAGGGAGTTTGGGAAGTCTACCCTATCTTTCACCAGCAGAGCGACCCTTAGCATGTTACGTTCATGCCTTAGCGAGGCAGCTGGTGAGATTGGATTTGTCGGAGCCTTCGTGGGTGTTAGCTAGCATGGCGTCCCGGTCTTCTCTATATGATCAGATTAGAGCACGCTAGTACGATGACCGTCATTTGTTGGTTCTTCAGGACAAGGTCCGTCGAGGTGATGTCAGGGATGTGACTATCGATGATGACGGGGTTATGAGGATGCAGGGCCGTATTTGTGTGCCCGACGTAGATGGTCTTCGAGAGTCGATATTGGCAGAGGCCCATAGCTCGCAGTATTCCATCCACCCGGGTGCTGCAAAGATGTACCAGGACCTGAGACAGCAGTATTGGTGGAGGCGAATGAAGAGAGACATTGTGGGGTATGTAGCGCGGTGCCTCAACTGCCATCAGGTCAAGTATGAGCACCAGAGGCTAGGTGGGTTGCTTCAGGAGTTAGTCATTCCGGAGTGGAAGTGGGAGCGGATCACCATGGACTTTGTAGTTGGGCTTCCACGGACTTCGAAGGGATTTAACGCTATTTGGGTTATTGTGGATCGACTGACCAAGTCTGCGCACTTCATTCCTGTCAGTACTAGTTATACTTCAGAGAGGTTAGCTGGTATTTACATCAGGGAGATTCTCCGACTGCATGGGGTCCCAGTTTCTAGTATTTCTGACAAAGGTACTCAATTCACATCTCAGTTTTGGAGGGCTATGCAGAGAGGTATGGGTACTCAGGTAGAGATGAGCACAACATTTCATCCCCAGACCGATGGGCAGTCAGAGCGGACTATTCACATCCTAGAGGACATGTTGCGTGCCTGTGTGATTGATTTTGGTGGTTCGTAGGATCAATTTCTGCCACTAGCGGAGTTCGCATATAATAACAGCTACCAGTGTAGTATTCAGATGGCGCCGTACGAGGATTTATATGGTAGGAGGTGTAGATCTCCAGTTGGTTGGTTTGAGCCCGGTGAGGCTAGGTTGTTAGGCCCATATTTGGTTCAGGTTGCATTGGAGAGGGTGAAGTTGATTCAGGAGTGACTTCGCACGGCTCAGTCCATACAGAAGAGCTACGCAGACCGGAAGGTTCGGGATGTGTCTTTCATGGTGGGTGATAAGGTACTGCTGAAGGTGTCACCCATCAAGGGTGTTATGAGGTTCGGGAAGAGGGGAAAGTTTAGTTCCCGGTTCATTGATCCTTTTGAGGTGCTTCAAAAAGTTGGAGAGCTGGCGTATAGACTTGTCTTGCCACCCAGCTTGTCGAGTGTTCATCTGGTGTTTCATGTGTCGATGCTCAGAAAATATGTTGGTGACGCGTCTCATGTTTTAGACTTCAGCACAGTTCAGCTCGAGGGGGATATGTCATATGAGGTGGAGCCAGTAGCAATTTTGGCTCATGAGGTCAGAAGGCTGAGATATAAGGAGATAGCATCAGTGAAGGTGTAGTGGAGAGGTCAGCCAGTGGAGGAGGCTACTTGGGAGATCGAGCGGGAGATGCAAAACAAATATCCTCACTTGTTTGAGACTCCAGGTATGTTTCTAGACCCGTTCGAGGACGAACGTTGTGTAAGAGAGGGAGAATGTAATGACCCGGTCGGTCATTACATAGAACGTGCATTTATTTTCACTGTTTCTGCCTTGTCGTAGCTTGGTTAGACTGTTCATGATATGATAGAATTGATTATCTCGGGTTCAGAGTGATTATACAAGGAATTTAGATACTTAGTCTCTAAAAATAGCCTTAGAGTTAGAAAAGTCAACCCGGAGTTGACTTATTGGTAAATGACCTCGGAATGCGGATTTATGGCTCTGGTAGCTTCGTTAGGCGATTTGAGACATAGGAGTGTGTTCGGAATATTTTTGTGATGTCCGGTGTAGAATTAGGCTTGAATTGGCAAAAGTTAGTTTTGGCGATTTCCGGTCGGCAGTGGAAAATAGGCTATCGGGGTCGTAATGGAATTCCGACAGTTGAAACAGGTTTGTATGGTCATTTTGGATATGTCTGCAAAATTTTAGGTCAATCGGAGTTATTTTGGGTAGTTTCGGCATCGTTGGTGGAATTTAGAAGTTTCAATGTTCATAGGCATGAATTCGATGAGTTTTGGAGTTCTGATGTTGTTTTGATGTTTCAAAGGGTCGAATAAGTTTGAATGATCATATATGATGCGTTGGTATGTTTGGTTGGGGTCACGAGGGGCTCGGGCTTGATTTCGGGTGGCGAACGGGAATTTGGACATGGCAAAATGCAGCTTTAGCTGCTGTTCTGATGTTTTCGCACCTGCGGAAGGGGAGCCGCAGGTGCGGTCCCGTAGGAGCGATCTTGGCTCCGCAGGTGCGAGAACGGGTTGGGTTGAGGAGTTCCGCAGGTGCGAGGAAATTGTCGCACCTGCGAGGTCGCAGGTGCGAAAAAAGGACCGCAAGTGCGGATTTGGGTGGTCCCAGATGAGACCGCAGGTGCGGAAGGATCATCGCACCTGCGAAGCCGCAGGTGCGAGAAATGGGTCGCAGGTGCGAAATCACTGTGCAGTAAGTACAAAAACCAGCCTTCGCGAATTGTAACCATTTTGTCAATATTTTATCCGGGTTTGAAGCTTTTGAAGGGTTTTTGAGGAGGGAATTCGATAGTTCTTCGTGGAGGTAAGATTTTTGGGCTCTAAACTCGTTAATACATGATTAAAGGTCGGATTAATGGTGGAAAAATTGGGAAAAATCAGTGGAAAAGAGGTAGTTAGGGCTGGGGATTAAGAAGCTTTAGACTGAGGATTTTAGGGGTCATTTGGACTCGATTTCGGTGTTCTTGTTATGTATAGACTCGTGGGAGGATGAGGATTCTTGTGCTATAAATTTTATTGAATTCCGAGATGTGGGCCCGTGGGCCGGGTTTTATCAATTTCGGGGTTTTTGAGTATTTTTGATAGATTTCGATTAGGATTCACCTCTTAGCATATAATAATTATGTACACTTAATTGTTGGTAGATTTGGAGCGCTCGGAGGTCAAATTTCGAGGCAAGGGCACTGTGGAGTAGTGTTTTAGCCGATTTATAGGTAAGTAACGTCTTCAACCTTGGAAATGAAGGTTCGAAACCCCAAATTATCTGATAATTGATGTTAATAAAGGTGACGCACTTGCCAAGTGACGGGTATGCGGGCGTTCACCGAATGTTTGTGGCCGGGCTCACCCCATGGCACTGTCTAAGGGTTGTTTCATACTGATATTGGTACTGTGAAGGTAGAGACTTCCTTGAACATATTAGAAATCATGATAAGTGTAATTGCTAAGGCTTCATGCCAATGTGTTTAGACTGAAACGATCAATTGTTCCTGTCTCTATCTGTAGTTATTTACTATCATGCACTCAGTCCTGTTGTAGCATACATCTTAATACCTCAGTCTTAGTATTTGTTAGTTATATTGCTTTATTATTGTTTGGGTTGAATTATACATATTTGAGAGCATTGTGAGTGTGACTTGAAAGTATTGACTGAGTGAGGCCTAGAGCCAAAATTTTGAGACAGTAATGAGATCGGACTGCACACCGCAGCGATCCTTGAATCATACCTTCGTTGGTTTGATATAGCGCTTGGGCTTATAGGAGCCCCTCTGGAGTCTTCACACCCCCAGTGAGCGCACAGATATTGAGGGATGGATCTTCCCTGGGCATGGATCTTGTCCGAGTGATATGTTCTGGAGATGGATCTTTTCCGTGGTGTCTTGTTCCGGAGATGGATCTTCTCCGTGGGGCTGGATTGGCCTATCTTTTCCTCAGTACCGAGTGACTATGTCACTGTGTTTATCCACATTTTGGGATGGATTTTCCCTGGGCCTGATGGCCAATTCGAGTACTGAGTGGACTTCCTTATGAGAGTGGATACTGTATACATAGCATTCCAGATTTTACATGACATATGGAAGTTTACAGACATAACTCGGTGCATTTCGTTTACTTTCTACTATATTACTGTCATGTTCAAACTATATGTTGTTGTTCAACTTAGCGGAGGTTTAGTCCGTCACTACCTCTCAGCCCATAGGTTGTTTTCGTTACTTATTGAGTTGGTGTACTCACGTTATACCCTGCACCTTGTGTGCAGATCTAGGTACATTGAGATCCAACTCTGGTCAATGAGTCGCAGCAGTTTCATCGGAGTTGACAAGGTAGCAGCTGGCGACCGTGATCTCGTCATCTTTTCTCTTATTCTACCTATCGTATTACTTTTAGACTATGTTGATCATTTACCCTCCTTTTGGGTCTTGTTTATGAACTAGTAGCTCATGACTGCGTGACACCGGATCCGAGGCTGTAGTATTTAAATTTTGCTTTCCTTCCTTAAATTGTTTGCAAATTATCTATTAATGATTTGGATTTACTAAAAATGAGCATTTTCTCCAATAACTGAAGCTAGAAATGTTATAGTTAGGTGGCTGGCCTGGTTCCAAGACAGGCACCATCACGACTCCGAAATTGGGTCGTGACAGAGTACAAATAATGTGAGCATGAATAAAGCCTAAACATGATCTCTAACATGAAGGAAGACAAGTTCACCAACAAGTAAATGCAAAATCACGGATAATGGTTATTTGGCCTCACAACCTCACGGGATGGACCAAGTCTCAATCCCTCAAGATATATGTGAACACATGATTTTTCACCCACTAAATACTCCTACAAAATTCAATATATAAATTAGTTTTATAGATTTTTGTTGAGTTTCAGTGTTTTGCATCGCTTGATCATAATTCATCTTTTGAAAATTTATAAAATGACAAAAAATATATATATTAAATCGCATAAGTAAGTTTATTTCAATTTAATACTTAGTTGTCTAATTTAACCATTTTTTATTAGGAAAAATAATAATAAAATTGCTTTCTAAATAACTAGGAGTGAAAATTAATAGTTTCACTTTAATTAATTCATTAATTAAGTCATAATGGGATGAAATCATGTTAAAACTTATTATGTCTAATTAGGATTGTCTAAATTAATTTAATTAGCTTAACCTAAGTGTCCAAGGACTAAACAACTATGAGAATCGGACCTGGGCCAATGCACCCAGGCCCAAAATTCCTTTATCACTACCCATAATGACCCATCCCAAACCCCATAACCCGGCCAGCCCCCCCTCCCCCCCCACTAACCAAAA
>ML269019.1:0-13629 GCA_005239495.1 Nicotiana undulata
AGATAGAATGTACGTTGGTGCTCGGCAGGTATGGCCCGGGTACCAGTCATGATCCTCCAGTTTTGGTCATGACAGATCCATTTCTTTGGATCCTGATTGATGTACCAGGATAGTGCATCACCCTTCAAACTCCTCATGAAGAGGGCGACCAGCAGAAGATGCTAGATAGATGGACCCGGCTTCGCCCTCCAGTATTCGGGGGTGAGCGGAGCGAGGATGCCCAAGATTTCATTGACAGGTGCAGGGACAGACTGCAGAACATGAGGATATTGGAGTCTCATGGGGTAGACTCCACTACATTTCATCTTGAGGGTCGAGCTCGCCGCTGGTGGCAGTCATATATTCTTAGCAGGCCAGTGGATTTTTCTCCTATCACGTTGAGTCAGTTTACTCAGCTATTTCTGGATTGATACATTCTGCCATCTGAGAGGGAGGAGCTTCGGGGTCAGTTTGAGCAGTTAGAGAAGGGGCAGATGTTTGTGACGGATTATGAGGCAAGGTTTTCAGAGTTATCTCGCCATGCTCTCATGATATTGCCCACTAATGCCGAGAGGGTGCGGCGGTTCGTGGCAGGCTTACATCCAGGTATCAGAACCTCTATGGCCAGAGAGGTAGAGATGGGTACCTCGTACCATCTTGTAGTCGAGATAGCTCGACGGGTTGAGGGTTAGCGACTGAGGAGTAGGGAGCAGGGTCTGCAGGGTCAGCAGGACAAGAGGGCCAGATCCTCAGGTGACTTCAGGGGCGCTCCAGCTAAGGGCAGGGGTCAGTTCGGAGGCGGTAAGTTCAGTAGGCCTTCATATACATCACCTCCACTACCTCCCAGGGGTGTTCCAGCGAGGCCTCAGTTCAGCGCCATGCTAGAGTGATCATACCGTCCTCCAGCCATCCACAGTTCATCTAGTGGTTACTCTAGCCATCAGAGATCTTCCGGTTCTTATTTCAGTGTTGTGTCAGATGATTCTCATCGCACTCCGGCCATTCGGGACTCTTATTCCACAGGACAGCAGGATATGTCACATTTGAGATTCTACGTGTGTGGGGACTTAGGCCACGTGAGGAGGGATTTCCCCCATAATCGAGGCAAGGCCGTGCAGTAGAGTTACCAGCCTATGATTTCAGCACCAGCAGTTCAACCACCTAGGGGTGGGGGTCAGGTTGGCAGGGGTCGTCCTAGAGAGGGAGGCCAGTCAGGAGGGGGTCAGTCAGCTCTAGCCCGTTCTGGGGGAGCTCAGTCTTTAGGTGCTACAGCTAGATTCTATGCTATTTCGGCCAGATCAGACGCAGTGGCCTCAAACGCCGTGATTACAGGTATTATTTCAGTCTGTGGTAGGGAGGCTTCAGTGTTATTTGATCCAGGGTCTACATACTCATATGTTTTCGCATTATTTGCTCATTTTTTGGATGTTCCTCGTGATTCCTTGGGTTCTCCTTTGTATGTGTCAACTCCTGTGGGCGATTCTGTGCTAGTAGACCGGGTCTACCGATCTTGTGTGATTACCTTCTGTGGGCTTGATACCAGAGCCAACCTGTTATTGCTCGATATGGTTGATTTCGAGGTTATTTTGGGCATGGATTGGATGTCTCCTTATCATGCTGTGTTGGATTTCCATGCCAAGACAGTTACATTAGCCATGCCTGAGTCGCCGAGGTAAGAGTGGAGGGGTTCTTCAGTTAGTGCATTCAGTCGGGTTATTTCCTATATGAAGGCCCGACACATGGTCGAGAAGGGTTTCTTAGCTTACCTTGCTTTTGTGCGGGACACCACTGCCGAGTCTCCTACCATTGATTCAGTGCATGTTGTTTGAGAGTTTCCAGATGTGTTCCCTTCAGATCTTCCAGGCATGCCTCCAGATCGAGATATAGACTTCTGTATTGATTTGGCTCCAGATACTCAGCCTATTTCCATTCCCCCTTATCGTATGGCTCCTAAGGAGCTAAAGGAGTTGAAGGAGCAGCTTGAGGAGTTGTTGGACAAGGGGTTCATCAGGCCGAGAGTGTCACCGTGGGGTGCTCCAGTCTTATTTGTGAAGAAGAAGGATGGGTCTATGCGGATGTGCATTGACTATCGTCAGTTGAATAAGGTGACCATCAAGAACAAGTATCCTTTGTCGCGCATTGATGATTTGTTTGACCAGTTGCAGGGTGCTCGGGTGTTTTCTAAGATTGATCTAAGATCGGGTTATCACCAGTTGAAGATTCGGACTTCTGATGTTCTGAAGACTGCATTTCGCACCAGATATGGCCATTATAAGTTTTTAGTGATGTCCTTCGGCTTGACTAATGCCCCAACAGTATTTATGGACTTGATGAATAGGGTGTCCAGGCCGTTTATCGACTCTTTCATTATTGTTTTCATTGATGATATACTGATCTACTAACGGAGCCTTGGTGAGCACGAGCAGCATTTGAGAGTTGTGCTTCAGGCCTTGCGAGAGCAGAAGCTATATGCTAAGTTCTCCAAGTGCGAGTTTTGGTTGGAGTCGGTGGCATTTCTAGGGCATGTGGTATCCGGAGAGGGTATCAAAGTTGATCCGCAGAAGATTGAGGCAGTTCAGAGTTGGTCGCGTCTTATTTCAGCTTCAAAGATCAGGAGTTTTCTAGGTCTAGCAGGCTATTATCGACGATTTGTGGAGGGATTCTCTTCTATTGCAGCTCCATTGACCAGATTGACTCAGAAGAATGCCCTGTTTAGATAGTCCGACGAGTGTGTGGCGAGCTTTCAGAACCTCAAGCCAGCATTGACCTCAGCACTAGTTCTATCATTTCCTTCAGAGTCTGGGATGTATACTGTATATTGCGATGCTTCACGCGTCGAGTTAGGATGTGTGTTGATGTAGGATGGCAGAGTTATTGCTTATGCTTCGTGCTAGCTGAAGGTTCATGAAAAGAATTATCCAGTGCACGACTTAGAGTTGGCGGCGATTGTTCATGCTTTAAAGATTTGGCGGCACTATTTTTATGGTGTGTCATGTGAGGTCTACACTGACCACCGCAGTTTGCAGCATTTGTTTAAGCATAGGGGCCTTAATTTGAGGCAGCGGAGATGGCTTGAGTTGTTAAAAGACTATGATCTCACTATTCTGTATCACCCGGGCAAGGCGAATGTAGTAGCAGATGCTTTGAGCAGGAGGGCAGCGAGTATGGGTAGCTTGGCCTACATCGCAGCTGAGGAGAGACCTTTAGCCTTGGACATTCAGTCCTTGGCCAATCACCTTGTGAGATTGGACCTTTCGGAGCCTCGTCAAATTTTGGCTCATGTAGTTTCTCAGTCTTCATTGTTGGGGGAGATTAAGGCTCGACAGTTTGATGATCAATGTCTTGCAGAGCTTTGGGATATGGTTGTCCAGGGTAGGGCCAAGGAGGTTACCTTGGATGAGGATGGTGTTCTGAGACTCCAAGTCCGATTGTGTGTTCCTGATATTGATGGCCTGAGGGAGAGGATTCTAGCAGAGGCGCACAGTTCTCGGTATTCTGTTCACCCAGGAGCGACGAAAATATATCGTGACTTGAAGCAACATTAATGGTGGAGGCGGATGAAGAAGGATATAGTGCAGTATGTGGCTAGGTGTCTCAATTGTCAGCAGGTCAAGTACGAGCACCAGAGGCCAGGAGGCTTGTTTCAGCAGATGCCCATTCCTGAGTATAAATAGGAGCGCATCACCAGGTACTTCGTGGTTGGGTTGTCTCGGACTTTGCGGAAGGTTGACGCGGTTTGGGTCATTGTGGATAGATTGACCAAATCGGCGCATTTTATTCATGTGGCTACTACTTATACTACAGAGAGGCTGGCTCAGATTTACATTCGAGAGATAGTCCAGTTGCACGGTGTGCCAGTGTCCATTATATCAGATCGAGGTCCTCAGTTTACTTTGCACTTCAGGAGAGCTTTGCACAGTGAAATGGGCACTCAGATAGACCTCAGTTCAGCATTTCACCCTCAGACTGATAGCCAGTTAGAGCGTATAGTTCAGATTTTGGAGGATATGCCCAGGGCTTGTGTGATTGATTTTGGCGGTCAGTGGGACCAATTCTTTCCTTTGGTGGAGTTTGCATACAATAACAGTTATCAGTCCAGCATCGAGATGGCTCCATTCGAGGATTTATATGGTCGGCGATGTCGTTCTCCTATTGGTTGGTTTGAGCCTGGCGAGGCCAAATTATATGGCACAGATCTGGTGAGAGATGCTTTGGATAGGGTGAATATTATTCAGGAGAGACTCCGTACAGCTCAGTCCAGACAGAAGAGTTACGTAGATCAGCGGGCGCGTGATGTAGCATTTATGGAGGGAGATAAGTTTATGCTGAAGGTTTCGCCGATAAAGGGTATCATGAGATTCGGGAGGAAAGGCAAGCTGAGCCCCAGGTTTATAGTTCCACTTGAGGTGTTGAGGCGAGTCGGAGAGGTTGCTTATGAGCTTGCTTTACCTCCAGCCTTATCAGGAGTTCATCCGGTTTTCCACATATCCATGCTTCAGAGGTATCACGCCGACTTCTCTCACGTAGTCGATTACAACACGATTCAGTTAGATGAGAAGTTAGGCTACGAGGAGGAGCCAGTAGCGATTATTAATAGACAGGACTGCTAGTTGAGGTCCAAGATAGTTTCTGCGATTAAGGTTCGGTGGAGGGGCCAACCAGTTGAGGAGGAGACTTGGGAGTCCGAGGAGGACATGCGGAGCAGATATCCACAGCTATTCAGCACTCAAGGTACGATTCTAGACTCATTCGAGGACGAACGTTTGTTTAAGAAAGGGAGAGTGTAACGACCCGACCGGTCGTTTTGCGTATTAGAATCCCATTCCCTTAAATTAAACCTTCCATAGTGGCTATTCGTGCTTTGTGACTTGCGGGGACGGGTGGTTCAGGATTCGGGAATGGTTTGAGTGCTTTAGGAACACTTGGTTCCTTAAGGTTGGCCTATTTGGCCAAGTTTGACTTCGGTCAACATTTTGAGCAAACGACCTCAGAATCAAGTTCTGACAGCTTCAGTAGCTTCGTATGATGATTTTGAACTTGGGCGTATGTTCGGAACGGGTTTTCGATGAACCGGGAGCATTTCGGCGCTCGAAATGGAAATCAGAATTTCCTTAAGTTTGAAATTTGGATTGGAACGTGATTTTATGCTATCGAGGTCCGAAAGGAATTCCAGGACCGGGAATAGCTGCAATATATCATTTATGACTTTTCTGCAAAATTTGAAGTCATTCCGAGTTGTATAGGTTGGTTCGGCGCGTCGTTATAGAATTCAAGAAAAGCTAAGTTCTTAAGTTATAAATTCAGGGGGGTTTGGAGGGTGATTTTGAGTTTTAGCGTTGTTTTGAGTGTTTCGTGGGCTCGAGCAAGTCCGTATAATGATTTGGGACTTATAGTTATATTTGGACGGGGGCTCAGGTGGGCCCAGGTGCCTCTCGAACCCCGTACGAGGCCAAAAAGCATCTAAAAACACTGTTGGTGCAGCTGTAGTTGGTGTGCCCGCAGGTTCGGTTGCCCGGTCGCAAGTGCGGGACCGCTCGTGCGGTCCCAGCCTCGCAGGTGCTGACCTTTATCCCTAGGAGCGGGACCGCAGGTGCGGCCCCCAACTCCGCAGGTGCGAACCCAGCTCCCCCGGCCATTTTCCGCAAGTGCGGCCATTTCCTTTCAGGTGCGGTCCTAGGGTCGCAGGTGCGGAAACCCCTGTAGGCAGCCTAAATGTCAAAACTCGGGTTTTCTTCATTCACACTCATTCCAACCTCCATTGAAGGGTTCTAAGAGCTTGAGAAAACCATTCCTCGACCCACTTCAGGTAGAGGTAAGTAATTTCACTCTATTTTACTAGTCTAATTCATGAATTGTCAAGGGAATTAACTACTAACTTAGAAATATTTAGGTTTTGAGTAATAAATGGGATTTTTGAGAATTTGGTGAATTATCCAGATTTTTGTTGTGAATTCAAGTAAAAGTTGCATAATTACGATCCTTAGGCTGCGGGTGAGCGATCCCTTCGCAAATTTTCGGAATCCGAGCGCGTGGGCCCGGGGTTGAAATTCCAAAATCCTTCAAGAATGGTGAATTTGGGTTAATAGCTTAATCCTTCTTCCTTGGCCATGAATTTATGTAATTCTTCTATATTTGGCTAGTTGCGGGTCGTTGAGGGGAGATTTCGGAGATTCAGGCACATCCTTGATCCGAGGGGTGATTTCGTCACGAGGTGAGTCTCCTTTCCAACCTTGTAAGGGGGAAATGTCCCCATAGGTTCCTTATTGCTATGTATACATGTTGTGGGGGCCACATACGTACCAAGTGATGAGAGTCCGTACGTGGCGACTATATTTCTATGTTGGGTAGCTTTAGGACTCACAAGCATGCCTCTATGTGCCCTATTTGTACCTTTGTATGTGTTATGAGTTGTCATTACTGTTGAGGTGATATGGAAAAGTTAAACATTATGATTTAAATCCCAGTTAACTATCCGTCGTATTGGCACAGTCCTGTTGAGTTCACTATTGAGTTGGTACACATATGTACTTATATATACGCACTTGTTATTGAGTCAGCACACGAGTCGCAAGTATGATTCGCGATCGTGGGAAGCTTTATATTAATGGTATATAATTGAGTCAGCACACGAGTCGCATGTATGATTCGCGATCGTGGGAAGCTTTATAGTAATGGTATATAATTGCGTCAGCACACGAGTCGCAGGTATGATTCGCGATCGTGGAAAGCTTTATAGTAATGGTATATAATTGAGTCAGCACACGAGTCGCAGGTATGATTGGCGATCGTGGGGAGCTTTATGATAAATCAGTATAATCGAGTCAGCACTCGAGTCGCATATATGATTCGCGATGGAGGGGAGCTTTACGACTATTCAGTGTTTATATATTTCCGTACGACTCCGACCGGTTTTCTTGTTCTGATATCGTATTATCACTTGAGTCTGAGTCACTTATAGTGGGATTTAAGGTATTGTGTAAACGGAGGATTTGCAGATCATTTTCAGTTGTTACTTGGATTACATTATTTGCTTATGTACTTGTTAATTCCTGCTTCACATGCCTAATGCTTTAGCCATATCCCTTTTTATATCATATTGTTGGACCTTAGTGAGTATCTAGTCGACCTCTCGTCACTACTCCTTCGAGTTTAGACGGGATACTCACTGGGTACATATTTATTTATGTACTCGAGCTGCACTTCTTCTTCTTCTGTACTTGATTGTACAGGTCCGGAGGCTGGTACATCTGATTATCAGGCCGGTGCTAGATACTGATTTGTGTGATTAGACTTCATGGTGAGCTGCTCTTCATGGCGACCTCCTAGTAGCACCCTGAAGTTCCTTTTGTTATTTTCCCCGTCTATTTCATCCAGACTGTGGATTTGTATCTATATGTATCTTGTATATTCCGATAGTTGCCTGTGATACTCGTGACACTATTTCATGGCTCACATGTAGTGTATATTTTGGGTTTTGGGCTGTATATTAATACATATGATTTATTTTTGCCAGGTATTGTTATGATTTCATTTTCATATCAAGCTATCATCATGTTTCATTATTTTAAACTGGTAAATATTGACTTGTTTAATCAAATAGGAAGGGTAACATCTAGTGTAATTCATATTGGCTTGCCTAACCCTGCTGTTGGGCGCCATTGCGACCCGCATTAGGATTTGGGTCGTGACATAATGTGTGTTAGAGGGATTATCAAGAGAATCGACTCAGGTATGTTAAGGCTATCCCTTCTTTCTTTTGGCATGATTATAGAACACAAACGAAATGAGCAAATGCACAATTTCCATACATGATTCTATTCATAGAAATACTAGAGATGCTTATGTTCTTGATTCCCCACGTGTCATATTATTCTATCATCTGTTCATGGGTCTCAAAAAATACGTAAGTTGATAAAGTTTATTTCGTGATATTAATCAAAGGCATAATGGTCTTATGACACTCCGAAAGATTTTATTGACTTACTTCTCATGCACTGCATTCATTTACATTGACCCATGACCAGATGGCATTATATATGCGTATATATGTATATTATATTTATATGGGATATGGGAAAAAGGTTACGGCGTTATATACGCACCACCACCTGATCAGCTAGTATACGTTGATGATTTTTCCCACAGATGCCAAGATGATATGATGGGATTCCCTCAGAGGCCTAATGATGTTATGAAACATGTACCTATGCACGAATGACATTCATACGCATATGGATGATACTAGAATTATTTCATGATTTACGGAGTTATCCAGACTTACAAGTTGAGTCATTTACTCTATAATTCTTCTGTGTCTGTTATGTACCTATTTAAGTGCATTACATACTCGGTACATTATTCGTACTGACATCCCTTTTGCCTGGGGACGTTGTGTTAAATGACCGTAGGTCCTGATAGACAGATCGAGAGCCCTCCAAGTAGGCTATCATCTCAGCGGAAGATGTTGGTGCGCTCCATTTTCTTCGGAGTTGCTTGTTTGGTTAGTATGATTTAGACGTGTAATTGTTGGTTTGGCGGGACTCTGTCCAACCTTTATGAAAATTATGTATTCTTAGAGGCTTGTAGACAGATGTCATGTACGTAAAATATTGTATGGCCTTGTCGGCCTATGTTCAATATACGAGTGGTTATTTTGGTCTTATAGGCCCGTATGTCTGATGTATAAGTTGGTATCACATGTTGTATTCTACTTATCTCACGGCCGCCTTCCAGATCAACTATCTATGATAGTATGACATGAAAATATACATTATGTTGGTACTCGGTTGAGTAAGGTACCGGGTGCCTGTTGCGGCCCATCGGTGTGAGTCGTGACATTTTCGAGGTAAACAGTTTGGAGCCCACCGTGGGGCTAAGGATAATAGTGATTATTTCAGTGCTAATTTTTTTATAACACACGTTATTCTTCAAACTTTTTTGTGTCAAAGATTCTTTGCTTTCAAGCTAAAAATTGTCGAACCCAGCAAACACACCAGTGCATGGTAACGACGGTCTCGGATTCCATGGAGAAAATGACAATGCAGCAGCTTCAGGGGCCGGTGTACCACCGCTTAACCCCGGGGTAGCATCAGTTCCTAACCCAGTCGATGTTGGTTCACACATTTCCTTAAACGTAGACTTGGGCACTGACGTCGGAGGAAGCGTACGCGGAGAAGCTCAACCCAGTGGCCAAAGAACAAAGGGTCGAAGAGATAGGGAAGTCAGCCTCCAAGTGATTTTCAAAATGTTACAAGCGCAATAGATTGCCATCGCTCAGTTGCAAAGCCAGCAAAAGACTCCGAGTGTGGTGGGACCAGAAACTACTCATCGTGTTGAACCTGTCCCCGAGAGGTCGAGCAACAATGGATCAATAGCTGACCCCACAATCATGAGAATGCTCGAAGAACTCACAAAGAGGATCAAGTCAGGAGAGAAAAGGATCGAGGAAAATAATAAAAAGGTGGAAACGTAGAACTCGAGAGTCGACCAAATACCGGGAGCACCTCCGATTTTTAAAGGACTAGATTCTAAAAAGTTTGTGAAAAAACCTTTCCCCTCGAGTGCAGCCCCAAAGTCTATTCCGAAGAAGTTTTGCATGCCGGACATACCCAAATACAGCGGGACCACCGATCCCAACGAGAACATCACTACATATACTTGTGGTATAAAGGGAAACGTATTGGAGGACGACGAGATCGAGTCTATTCTACTGAAGAAATTTGGGGAAAATTTGTCCAAAGGGGTCATGATTTGGTACCATAACCTGCCCTTGAACTCTATCGATTTGTTTGTCATGTTGGCAGATTCATTTGTAAAGGCACATGCTGGTGCTATAAAGGTTACAACAAGAAAGTCATACGTATTCAAAATCAAATAAAGGGACAATGAGATGTTAAGGGAATTTGTATCCCGTTTCCAGTTGGAACGAATGGAGTTACCACCAGTCTCCGATGACTGGGTTGTTCAAGCTTTCACTCAGGGGCTAAATGAGCGGAGCTCGATAGCATCGAGGCAGTTGAAGCAGAACTTGATCGAGTATACCGCGGTGACTTGGGCAGATGTGCATAACAGATATCAGTCGAAGATTAGGGTCGAAGATGATCAGTTGGGAGCCCCCTCGGGCTCGGTTTATCCAAGCAGATTAGCAGCAAAAGATTCTAGAGATGCATACAGGGAACCAAGGCCGAACAAGGAGACATCATCCATACGCCGAAAAACAAAAGAATAGCTTGAGGCATAACATACCTCGGAATAATCAAAGAGTAGATCGAGGACAAAATTCCCGGGGACTCATGAGTAAGACCGGGTTCGACAGGCACCCAGGACCGGCGGAGGCGCCTCGATTATCAGAATACAATTTCAGCATTGATGCCTCGATTATCGTCTCTGCCATTGGAATAATTATAGATACCAGATGGCCTAAACCCATACAAACTGACCCCTCTCAGAGGAATCCCAACTTGATGTGCAAGTATCACGGTACACATGGGCACATGACCGAGGATTACAGGCAATTGAGAGAGGAGGTAGCCCGATTATTCAACAAGGGGCATCTTCAGGATTTTCTCAGCGACAGGTCCAAGATCCATTTTAGAGAAAGAGATGCCAATAGGAAGAGTGAACTAGAGGAACCTCAACATGTTATTCACATGATCATCGGTGGGGTTGACGTCCAACAGGGACCCATATTCAAATGCACCAAAGTGTCGATCAGAAGGGAGAAGCGGACTCGGGACTACATGCTCGAGGACACCCTCACATTCAATATGGAAGACACCAAGGGCTTATCTCATCCGCACAACAATGCACTGGAAATTTCTATTCTTTTAAATGAAGTTCAAGTTAAACGTGTCCTTGTGGATCCAGGTATCTCGGCAAATACAATCATATAAGGGTCGTGGAATAGCTCGGGCTGCTTGACCAAATCATACCAGCATCTCGAGTCTTGAATGGATTCAACATGGCTAGTTAAACAACGAAGGGGGAAATCATCCTCCCAGTGAACGTGGCCGGAACCATACAAGACACAAAGTTTCATTTCATCGAAGGTGACATGAGGTATAATGCTTTGCTTGGAAGGCCATGGATCCACAGCATGAGGGCAGTGCCATCAACCCTTCATCAAATGATGAAATTCCCAACGAAAGATGGCATAAAAATGGTTTATGGGGAGCAACACGCAGATAAGGAGATGTTTGCATTCAATGAATTGACACCAGTATCGACGCCCTCTACATCAGAAAAGTCAAGCATCAAGGACAAACAGGTAGAAAAATAGCAATCACAGTCTATATCCTCGGTTGAGCCCAAGGAACAGATAGTCGAGGATGAAGAAGAAGATTTCCTTACCCCTCGAGCTTTAGTCTCCCCCGAGGAGCCAGATGCGACGAAGTCCACGGTCGAGGAACTTGATCATGTGATATTGATCGAGTATCTACAGGAACGAACGGTATATATAGGGACGGGATTAACTCCCGAACTCTTGAAAAAACTCATTAAATTCCTTATCGATAACATTGATTGCTTTTCTTGGTCCCACTTAGATATGACAGGGATCCCACCGGAGATAACCACTCATCGACTGAGTGTCGACCTCAGATTTAAACCGGTGAAGCAAAAGAGAAGGCCCTAGTTCAAGGTAAAGCACGCATTCATAAAAGACGAGGTAACCAAACTTCTTAAGATAGGGTCCATTAGGGAGGTAAAGTACCCCCAATGGCTAGCTAAGTAGTAGTAGTCCCTAAAAAGAGAAACAAGCTTAGAATGTGTGTATACTACAAACATTTGAACAAGGCATACCCTAAAGACTCTTTCCCTTTTCCCAACATCGATCGTTTGATCGACGCTACGGCCGGCCACAAGATCCTTACTTTTATCGACGCCTACTCCGAGTACATTCGGGGACATAGTTCTAAGGGAAGTCACCCTCAATACTGTAGACCCAAACGAAGAGAAACTAGGCCCCAACTGGGAAGTACTGTACCGAGTCATCGGAGTCATAGGGAAGGGATCTTACAAACTTAGCACAATGGAAGGCGAGCAACTACCAAACAATTGGAACATATCACTACTCAAACGACATTATTGCTAAGGTATGACCTTCTCCCCTTTTTTCTTTTGTATATAAGACTAACTCCTTGCAGGCATCTGATTGAAGACATCGAAGAACCCTTCAACTCGAAGACCTTGGGTTTTAAAGCATATTTTGCACTCTTTTTCCCTTAGATCCCTTTTATCCCAAATGGGTTTTTTCGGCAAGGTTTTTAATGAGGCAACACTTATATGCTACCTAAGGGGAATTGAACAAGTATTCAAGGCTTCTTTTCAATCAACCTCGAATACTGGGGGGATCACCCTCGGAGGTTGTACTTTCAAAGAAAAAAATTCACGCCAAAGAGGTCCTCGATAGGAGAACTTTGTAATGGGCCGAACGGTCGAATGAACCATGTCCATATAGAATAGTCGAGCCCCCGACGGCAAAACATGTACGCATGTATCAATTATTCAAAGAAGCATTCTTACTATATCAAAACACTTTGTGTTTCAAATAAGTCTACTATTATACGAGTTTCGCACTTATAATTCTACGAGAAACGGCTCAAGAGCCAAAACGTAAATGCACCCCGAATACTCGGGGACTGTCATCGACGGTCAACACTTCCGAGCTATCAAAAACTCGAACTCATAAGACCTTTAAGAGGCACCCCTTCGATATAAAGGACAAGTCCACCATACTCGAGGACTAACCTTTCGAACAAGTTCGTAAGGTAATCGGGAAACAAATCCAAAGGACATACCCGATGGTTACGGCCACATTAAAGACTACGCTCATATGAAAAGGCTACGGCCAAAATAATACGGCTCGGAGATGTCCGACTTCCGCCATAAAACTAAAGGCCTTCAAACACTTTGAAAAACCAGTTAAATCAGGATACCCTCGGCAAAAGTAAATGATAAAGGGCTTCGATAAAATCAACCCTCGAATAATTTAGAGGCTTCGATAACATCGGCATTCAAAAAAACCTCAAGAGGTAGTCAATTATCGTTATACAATAAATTACAAACGAGGTTCCAATCAATTGAACCTTCGAAAAACCCAATGGGTACAAAAAATACATGCTAAGGCATACTAAAAATTTTACCAAGTCTTTTAGCCGAAAAGAGGAAAGAATTATAGCCGCTTTAAAGGCCTAATTGGCCTTACCGAGCCTAAGTTCCAACCTAAAAGAGCCTAAGAGCCAACCTAAAAGATTCTAAGAGCCAACCTAAAAGAGCCTAAGAGCCAATATTAAAAAAGTCTAATGGCCAATATTTAAGAGCATAAGGGTTGAAGCACACGGAGCTCGAGACCTTACTCTCACTCAACTCGGACTCAAGAGTCCCCTCACCCCGATCTCGCACCAAACTAACTTAAAGCTAAGCTCGAGGATAAAATCGTAAGAGGTATTCTATCGGTAAACCTAATGGTTTACCTTACCCCGAATTTGAGCCGATGCATACTGAATTATCGAAAGTTATAACATCAAAAATCGAAGAAACTTTGAAGAAAATTGAAGTTTAAGAAAAACAATCAAGGAAACTCCTTTCTTTTTCATATATATATATATATATATATATATATATATATATATATATATATAAAAGGTGTTA
>ML269019.1:13853-75649 GCA_005239495.1 Nicotiana undulata
CTCCCGGGCCAAAGACCTCCCTCGGGCTTGTCTCTCTCTCGGGGCCAGCCTCTTCCCCGGGAGTAGCCTCTTCTTCAATCTCGTATTCACCTCTGGAACCACCTTGTCCATCTTCGACGTTGTCATCATCGTCGGAGGTGAGAACAAATTTGGCATCAGCTTCATCTGCCTTAGCCTGTTTTATCTCTTCAGAGAAATCGAAGCCCTTGGCGTGGATCTCTTCGAGAGTTTCCCTCCGAGATCGGCACCTGGCGTAGTCATTAACCCATTTCTCCCGGTTAGTAGCTCTTCTCGACTCCATCTGAGCATCTGCGGCATCATTTAAATAGATGGCAGCCGTTTTGTCAGCCTTGATTTGGTATCTTCTTGGCTTCAGCCCGGGCCTTCACGACTTCAGCCTCGGCCTTTGCAAGACCGGCCTCGATCTCAACAATTATGTCGGCATGGACCAAACTGCTCTCTTGGGCATGCCGAAATTGTATCTCTAGGGTAGATACTCTCGCCAGTGCATCTTCTTTCGCCACAGCCAAGGTGTCCATCTTCACTTTCCATTTATTTCACTAAGAGTTGACTTGATCGACCTCACCTCGAAGCCGTTCCAGAATCTCTACCTTTTGCTGCAGCTGAGACATCGAAGTGCTAGTCTCCGAGGGTGGGAGAGGAAGCCCATTTTTTTCAAAACAGAGGTTACCTGCTTCTGTAGCTCATCCTCGTACTCACGAGCCTTGGTCAACTCCGACCGAAGGTTTTTCAGCTTTTACTCCTTATTATCGCAAAGGAGCCTTTGGGCTTTCTCTTCGTCCAAAGATTTGTTCAGCTCGGCTTCGCACTGACTTAGCTCGGCCTTAAATTTGTTGAACGCCTACAAAGAAGGAAGGAATGATAAGTTAAGCGAAGGAGGAAATTATAATATTAAACAAATGGCTACATTACTAGAACTTACACTGGAGAAAAGGCGTTGGGCCTCTTCGAAGGTCGAGGTTTCATCAGCAAGGTCGGCTTCCTCGACCCCGGCAAAGCAACCCTGAAAGGGGTCATCTTCGCTCGGGACTCCGCCTAACTCGGGCGTCTTCAGATTCCGAGAATCCCTAATAGCATCCACGGAATAGGCTGGGAGCGATAGAGAATGACCTACTGTCACGACCTTGGGGAGATCCCCTGTGTAACATCCTGAATTTTATAAATAATGTATGTATATTTAGGTGATCTTGTTTTTATTGCTAACGTTTTATCACTTTTCTTAAATTCAATTTTCTACTTTATTTGATTAAAAAAAAGACTCAGTATATCCTATTGGGTCCCTTAAATCTATTTTGACCCATTTGAGAAAAATAATATCTAGTTTCTACCTATTTGGATATAAACCCTTATATTAGGAAAATCTTTTTCTCTCTCTCATAAGACATCTTCTTCTTCTTCTTCTTCTTCTTCTTTGTTCTATCCCTTTTCATTGGAGAACTCTCAATCCACACAAGTTCCATTCTCCCACCACCATTCTTTGTTTACATAAAAGTTTTAGTCATTATCCTTTGAATATATGTTAGAATGTTATCTTCAAGAATCAAGATGGGTTAAGCTTATTTGAAACCCTAGGTTTGGATTTGTGGAGAAACTCTCTCAAACTTGTGGTAATCTTCTTGTTCAATATATATTTTGGTGAAATTATTAAGTTTGTTGTTAGAGAATTTGAGATTTTGAAAGTAAGGGATTTAATCCCGTTTTTGAACTGGGCAGCAGTTAGTAATTTGAGCGTAACCTTTTCTCCAAAACTCGGATTGTAGTGCTTCAAAATTATGTAGAAATATAAGACATATATATACAATTGTTATGAAGACCAAAATGGTCAATTCTTCTGTCTACTATGTCAAAAGAGGGCTAAAACACATAGCAAAGTTGCTGCCAGATTTTTAGTAAAATAATTGCGACCCTTTTAGTCCCCCTTTTTTATATTCATCATGATTTGGTTTAAACATCTTTAAATTTGATACCTTAAATGAGTGTTGATTGCGTGTTTAAGGTATAAGAGACATTTGTTAAAGCTAAGGAGCACACCTTAGGAAAATCACTCTTTTCTTGGCTTAGAAAATCTTAAATCCCTTGATGTCGTTTGAGCTTTAGAAACACTAAAGCTCCAAGGTTTGCACATAAACTTGAGTGTTTCTTTCAAGTTAATTTTTTTTTTTTTGAGATATTGTAAGTGGTCAAAGTTTGGTGAAATTTGTACCTTACTTTAAATTATTGTCATATTGACTTGGTTGTTACTTTACTTGTTTACTTGCTTTGTCGCTTGAGAAAGAATGTCTTGAGGCATTTCGATTTGTTAGTGATCATTGAGGGTATAATTTTGTAATTGATTATGAATATGTTAAAACTTATATGAGGGTCATTTGAAGTATCTTTGACAGACAATTTAACTCGCCCACATATACGGATTGCTTGAGCATCATTACATTCTTGTTGGGATTTTGTCCCTCTTGTGATAGTGACTTTGTCACTTTATTGGCATGCCTTTTGTTTGGATCTTGTCCCATCTTGACTTTGGATTCACACTTCATCCTAATCATGGACTTTGTCCATTTTGAGTATGGATGGGAAAACCACTTTCAATATGGCCCTTGATTCTCTTGATAATTGGGTAACGACCCTACTTGATCTAGGACTCCGGTCCTTCTTGTTGCTTGATTATGTTTTGACGTAATTTCATGATGCATGTGTTGGGCGAATCAACTAATCGATGGATATTTTTTGGATTATGGTTGAAAATCTTCTTGACATTTGAGATCTTGAGTAGTGATTATCTTCTACTATTGTATGATTTGATATTTAGCCCTCTTGAGATGATTGTACCTTCATTAAGTACTTGATGTTGATTTTAATAAACTCATATTTAAAATTTATTCCTTGTATTCATTTCATATTTTACCTTTCTTTTATTATGAAATATTAGTTAAATTTATGTGCCACTAAGCTTTATGCTTTGCGATAGTTTGTTACTATCGTAGATGATGTGCCGGGAGATGCGTGAGGATATCATTTGAAGTAGACTCGTTGGAAGACTATATGAAGATCACACTTGCATATGCATATGTAATCTTTATTTTTAAACTTTTGGGGTCTTATACGCGATCCATATGATACGCTTAGATATACACTCTTAAATGATTTTTGGGTCATGACACTATTATTTTGGTAACTTAATTTTGGTGAATGATTTGATTATTTTATGGGTGTTTAAGCCCAAGTCTTGTAATTTAGTACATTTTGTACTTGAATTGAACTTGGAAGATTGTTTTTTTTTTTTAATATTTAACTAGCTTTTATTTGATTGAGAGTTGAACTTTATGCTCAGTTTGAGTCTTGAATGATGTATGAAAAGATATTCTTCTACTAGGTATTTGGTAAATTTTAAAGTATTAATTTAACTTAAATAGATGTTGCCGTTTTCTTTTTCTCTCTCTTTTTTTACAAATAGTTGTATCTTGAAATTACAAAAAGATTTTTATGAGATTTCTTTTCTAAGTTGGGATGTTGTATGTTGAAGTTTATTCATGGGCATATTTTCTTTTTCTCTTTTTGCTAGTTTATTTTAATAAAAGGATGTTTGTATTTATAATTATTATATTAGTGGTTATAAGTGGCATCCCCCTAGGGGTTGCTGCACCCTGAGGCGCTCTGTTCGGGCACTGGAGCTTCAGAATTTGCTCATTTTGAAGTGCCACCAAAAGTTTGGGAAACGACCACAACATCGGGTGACGCAGGGCCCTCGTCCGTCTGTTCTTTCGAAGTCCCTTCTTCCCGGTTGAGGGCTTCGGTCACGACAGTCTTGACAAACTTGGTGGATTTTTTGGTTTGAGCCACTAAAGTCGAACCCTCCACCTCGTCGCCTTCACCATCCATAAGCTGGTGGACGGAGTCTATGTCCACATTAATGACGACGCTCTTTTTACGCCTTCGAGGAGGCTCCGCTCTGTCCCGGGTGTCCTTGATCTTCGAGGACCTTTTTCTTTTGTTATCCTTTTTTGGCTTTGAAGCCGAAGGATCAATATTCGGCCCGAGAAGGGGCGGCCTCATCTCAGAGAACTCCCCAATGCCTGCCAATAGAAAAGTTAAGTTATAGAAAGAAGAACATTTTTCATAAGTAAGGAAATGTTGAAACACAAACCATGGTGTTTTGCTTCACACGCGCCCTTCGACAAGTCCCGCCACTTGCGTTTGTCATACGACGAAGTAGTGGCTAGTTTACGAACATAGTCTTCAAGGTCGAGGATCGCATTGGGCATCCACGGGAACACTGGGGAAAAGGGAAAAGAATATCATGCGAAGCTTAGCAAAAATTTTGGAAAAACTAAGGAAAATAATTCCACTCACGTTCGAAGTTCCACTTCTGGGGGAACGGCATGTGCTCCTCAGGAATGACATCAATGGTCCTCACCCGGATGAGCCGGCTCATCCAGCCTTGATCCCTATCTTCATTGTTGCTGGCAAAGAAGGACCTCGTCGATCGACGTTGAAGTTTGATCAAACCTCAAAACAGTTGAGGTCAATACAAGCGGATGCGATGGATAAGGATAAACCCAAGCCTGACCTTATCGACAAAGAACCTCATCATTATTATTATCCTCCAAAAAGACACATGAATTTTTCCCAAGGTGACTTGATATCTTTTGCAAAACTCGAACACGATTGGGTCAAGAAGACCCAACGTAAAGGGGTAAGTGTACATACTTAAGAACCCCACTACGTAAGTTTTGATGTCTTCTTCATGAGAAAGGATATGTGTCACGACCTTCTCTGCCCAGCCGCACTCTCTTTTCACGGTGTCGAGGTGATTTTTCGTTATCAAACTTATGTACCTCGAAGCATGCTCACGACAGCCAGGATCATCGGGAGGATTCTCGACCGTAAAGTCCTTTTTTAAGGAGCAACTACCCGGTACAATTTCATGGAGCGTCGGCGGTTTGCCGTCGGCTGGACGAGAGGAAGAAGAGGAGGTTCCTTCTTACTTAGGAACGGATTTGGAAGTTTTTGCCATTGATTTTTAGAGGAAGAAGGAAGAAATAAGTAGGTCGTGGAGGTTTTAAGGTTGATACGACGAAGGAGCTGGTGGCAAAAGTAAAGTTAGAGAAGAATAGAGGCGTTGCAAGTAAAGGCGAAAGTTCCTAATGAAAAGAGTAAACGAATATATATATATATATAGAAGAAGTCGGCGACTGTTCATTGACGATGATGGACGACCGGCTCTGACATGCATTTAATGATTTGGGGAAGAGAACCGATGGGACGCTTCGATCATTTCAGCACTTGCGTCATGGGAATGATGTCACCATCGGGGACTTCGGATATTCAAAAATTCAAATCGTTTCTTGTCATTTCATTCTAAGAAATGCGGGGACTATCTGTATATGGTGGAAATCAGGGAGCCAGATTTCGGAGTCCTAATTGTTACCCCAAGCTTGAGTTCGGGCAACACGAAGTAGGGATCAAGTCTAGCTGGAAAGTGCACACTTTAGGGAACAAATAGATGACTGAGCATGGTCTACCTCGAGATAGTACTGTCGCGAACATGTACCAGAATGAGCGGGAATTTCTCAAAGGCACAAAGATCAAGGCGTAAATTTCGAGATAGATTTGTTGAATTAGTACAAATTTGTACTAGGTGGTATACAGTTGTACCAATAGGATTCTTTACTGTAAATAGAAATGTACCTTATTTAGGGTTTTCCCTCATATATAAAGGGGACTCCAATCATTTGTAAACATAATCTAATCATTAATAAGAATATACCATATTACTTTCTCATTCATTATTCTTCAGAATCATTCTCTAGCTTTACTGCTCTTATTTTACTGTTCTTTCTTTATCATCACTAACCCACCTCGAGGTCATCGAGGTCTATATCACTCAAGTAACACTGGTTTGGTTCATCGATTTATCTCATTTATACTCTATATTACCTGCTTATTAATTAGTATTGGACTAGATCACATATCTCTAAAATCACAAAACAAATTTAATTGTTACTCGTATTTTCGAGGTAAACAAAGACTGATAAGTAGTGACGAGCTAGATGCAAGTAAAGTTCATATCACAAAATTCAGTAAAGTACGGCATACTTTGAAACCACAATTTAAGTCAAATAAGTTTGTCAAAATCAAGTTCAAGTAAAATCATTTACAATATCTTTCAACAGTTCTCAAACAAGGACTCAATGTTATGAGCACAGATAATGAAATCATATACCGCCCCTCGGGCAAAACATCACTCAATCCTCCAATCACTCCAACCTCACAATCACTCATGCCTCCCAATCACTCGGCACTCGCACTCATAAGGTACCTGCGCTTACTGGGGGTGTGTATAGACTCCGGCGCCGGAGGGGCTCCTTCAGCCCAAGCGCTATATCAATGCCCATCATGGCAGAATCAATGAAACATGTTGTGGCATGCAGCCCGATCCCATAAATGTCCTCACAAATCAGGCCATCGGCCTCACTCAATCATAAATCTCTCCAGTCTTGCGGGCTCTCAAAAATCAACATATTCAGCGCAAACAACTTTTATATGATGCATCAAATAGGGTAGAAGAGACTGAGCTATGATGTAAATATGCATAAACATGACTGAGTATAGATTTTCCATAAAAATAGTGAGAGGACAACAAGAAAAGACCTCTAAGTGTCCAAACACTACTGGCATAAGGCCTAGACATGGAATCTAGCATGATTTACAGTACATCTTTCTAAACACATGAAAAGTATATAGCTACAACAGGATATGCAACTTTACAGTTGCTACGGGACGGACCAAGTCACAATCCCCAACGGTGCACGCCCACACGCCCGTCACCTAGCATGGCGTCACCTCCAAATTGTCACATGACACAAAATCCGGGGTTTCATACCCTCAGGGCTAGATTTACAACCGTTACTTACCTCAAGCCGAGCAAATCTCTACTCTGATGCTTTTGCCCCTCGATTCGGCCTCCAAATGCTCCTAATCTAATCACAACCAGTACAATACCATCAATATACGCTAAAGAAATAAATTCCACAAGAAAAACTACCGAATTAGACTCAAAACCCGAAATTGGCTCAAATCTAGGGATGGCAAGCAGTGCGGTGCGGTTGCTGGGAAAACCCGCTTGTGCCGTCCGCAAAATCTTTTCTCCTTCTCTTTTTTTAATCATTATTCAAACGAAGGCCCAAACGTCATCCTTTATCTGTCACAATTACACACTTATTTTATTACCAGGTCAGCATTTATTTCTTCTAAATGCTACTAGTCTTAAATTCCTTTGAGCTCATTTAGGCTATACTAAGCTTTATATAATTTATAGAACCCATCAGCTCTCTCTTATTTTCGTGGGCTTAATACCAAGGGCTTATCCATTCTTGTCACCTTCTCACTAGCCCTTTCTTATCCTTACTCTTGTCTTCCTACGACCTTGTCGCTCTACCATACTTTAACTTGCGACCCATGTATATCCATTTATACTACTCGCAGCCTTCCTTCAACTTCCTTGCACCATAGATTTCCTTATGTTATTCTGGAGCATCAAGCGAGACATCACATCATCTGTAAATTTTCTTTATTCTCTTGACTAGGCCTCTCGATACCTAGACCATATGCTAGAAGATATGCTACTGATGATGCCGCTATTATTCCTGGTTACTGAGTCCCCACGCTTCTAGCCTTTTATCCAAAGTACGGACAATTCAAAACTTTCTACATTTGATTATCTCGTACGTTGTTCATCTTTACCTTACCTACTTTAAAATATCACTTTACCTTCTTCTATCTTTCTTTCATAACCTCCCTTACGCATAAGTATAAATCACATCCATCATTTGAAGCTCTATTATAATACTTGCACCTCTGGTGCCTATACAATCCGGTGGGAGCTCCATACTGACTCCTTATGAGGCTGGTACTTCTTCTAACTTGCTTTATCGTAAAGCCATTATAGGATATGATTGTTTTAATATCTCCCTTGTACCTTCAATATTAAGAGTAATTCTATAATATTCTCAATCACGATTTCTATAATTTCTGGGTCCAATAATCGGATTCCTAATTCACTTCGTTGATGTAACTCTTTAGTTTCCTCCTTCTCCTAATCGGCCTTTATGTCAGCTTGAATTATCTCGTGCTCTGGGGGTTCATGGTATTAGTTATTCTGTTTAGTCGTTCATGGGTGCTGAGGAATATGCATGATACAATCCTTTAACAATTTAATCTTTCGTCTAAGTCCTGGGCTCAATTCTTTCTTTTAACTTATATCAGAATCTTCTACGACTGCATATGTTATATGTATAAAACTTCGAACCCTTAAGTGCGTTCATAACGTAACCAACTCTGGATCATTGATTGAATAATTTCTTTCGTTCCATCTTATCTTTCTTTCAACGTAAGTTATTACTTTTTCTGGTCTCTGTGCCTCATTGTTGAGTCCATACTTAGCTTATCTTAGTGCCCACACTTGCCAGCGTTTTCACACAACTCATATGATCTCGAATATTACTTTTAATTTTATTTTTACTTCCCGTTCATTAGCCATGGTAGGTGCCACTTTCCTTTGGAGTGCTTACAATATTGTTGTGAGATTGTTGTTACACGACCATTTCCTCTTTAGGTCGTTGTGCTTAGGTTGACGCCTTCTTCCTTATCTCCTCAGCTAGTCTTTCGTTGTATTACTTAGGGAGAACCCTCTGACTCTTGTAAGGCTGTGAGCTTATTATGTCGTATATTCGACGGAATTTTTGATGTCCTTCCTCGCCTATAATTATCCGCAGTTACTTACCTCCACGTCCTTGTACTTGTAGGGTTGCTCCTGAACTGATATTTCGAGTATCTTCCCAACGATATTTCACTAAGGTCCTTCGTGCTTTTAATAAAATAATATAGATATTGAAACTTAGTCTAATAAAAACATATACGCACGATGAACACTTTTGGCCGATGAAATAAAATTATACTAGTATATATTTTAATAAAGTTAAGTGAATCTTTAATTATAGTAACATAATATTCTTTATTATATATGATGCATTAATGTTTTAAATATTTGATTAAAATTGTTGGACTTATTATCAGTAATCTTAGATAGTTTATATGACTGTTATAGAAGTGTAATATTATAAAAAGCGTATTGTTATAAATATGAATATTGCTGTCATAAATAAAAAGTTATTATTGGGTCCGGAAAATTTTTGATATTAAATAAATTATTATATAATGATGCAATTACAAAAAGATCTGATTGTAGCTGATCGAACAATATAATAAAATTTAAATATAAGCTATTTTCGAAAGTTAAAGCGTAAATAATATCCTTTTCTCTTTTAAAATCGTTTCAACTACAAAGTTAACAATACACACGCATCTATAAAAATTGTCTGGACGTGCTATTATTACAGTGCATCTGCCCCAGGCCCGAATGTCTTCTACTTCTCTGTCACAGTGGGATGTATCAAATAGCGTCATTTTTTGCATCTGCGCATATATAAGACACAATGCAGAGGCAAACCTTCGTCCTTTCTGCATGCGTGGTTGTTGCCAAGTGTTTGCTTCGCGTGTTAACTTTGGCTCTAGCAGCGACATCTTCTTAATTAATTCTGTTATTTTGCTATACTAGTTTGTTTATTATTTTGCTACTATGATTTATGAAGACAAATGCCTCCCTCATTGTGTTTCCCCTGTCACTAGCTCTCCGACCAAACGGCTTAAGGGAAATAACACTCCAATAAGCATTTGGGTCTCTTGCAAACCCTGTAGTTTTGTCCTTAATGTAATCATCGACATGTTAGCCGATCTCTCATGTTTGAGTGATAGGTATCGTTTCGGTAAAGTTGGATATCGGTATTAACGAAAATTTAAACTCCATGAGTGTTGAATTTTTTTATAAAAAAAAGCAGCTGTATATATAAATTTATTTAACTTTATTTGTTCAAGAGTTTTACACATATTTGTTCAATCTCAAATTATTGAACTCACCCACACCATTGCTAGAATTTTCCACTGCTAAATTATGCTCAAAGAATAGTGAGTTAATACTAGAATTTGTATTGTAGTAAGAGAAAAATGGAAACTTACTACTTCAATTCCCCGCACTCACCCACCCATTTTTAAATGCATGCAGTGCAATAATATCTTGGCTGAATGTGGCGTAATGGAAAAAACAAAGGGGATAGCGATCAGCAAAAGCATCAATACTTATCAACTCGCCGCATATTTCGAGTGCCAGCTATGTTCATGTCCTTTACAAATTGTCCGTACACCGAACTCACGTGACATGCACGTAGCTAGCCTTATCACACTTGCACTTGATCACTTCATTTTCTTCTCCACGTTACTCTTCGTTCTCTTCATTATCAACACTTGTCAATTTGCATGCATGCATGCAATGTTTCATACTCATCTTCCTCCACTATAAATCTCCACGAACAAAATCAACTTCTCTTCATCCCCATCAACACTTCTCCATCACAGTTCAGTAACTATGGCAATTTTTGCTAAACCGAAGCTTTTGTTTCTCTTCTTCTTGATCCTTTCTCTTTTCCTTGCTTCTCAATGTGATGATGAAAACCCGCGTGGGCAAGACCCGAGGCGCGAGCTCGAGAGTTGCTTAAGACAATGCCAGGTTCAGAGTGAAAGACAAGAGAGCCCTGAACAGAAACTCCAATGTCAGAGAAGCTGTGTTTTACGATATGAACGTCAACAGAGAGAGAAATCTGAAGAAGTGATTGAGGACATACTGACTCATCACCGTGACCCTGAAAGGATTTACAGAGAGTGCCAGCAACGTTGTCAGAGTCAAGAACATGGACAGCAGAGACAATGCCAACAACGTTGTGAGCAGGAGTATCGGAGAGAACAAGAACAACAACATCGTGGCCACCAGACTGGAGAAGACAATCAAGGACGAGAAGGTACGGTGTTTGTAGTTACTCTATCTATTTTATTTTACGCGACAGAATAGAAAAAGGTTTTATTTATCACGTCGCATATATTTTTCAAAAGTATTCTGAACGATTAATTATTTTGACTATTTTATTTCCAAACTCAACTGAAAAAGTAGTTATTTTGAATATCGTACATCGGACCATGATATAAAGTGGCATAGAGTGGAAATAGTTAATTAATTTGGTTTTCGTTCTCCGAAGTCATGGAAAGTGTTGATTATAGAGGTGTCATTTACTTTGAAATATACCGTATGTCCCATATCACGGGGTTAACTTTAACAACGCCGTGAGGACAACTAGCTAGCCAAAGTGCTGAAGCCTAGTTTCAGTCCAAGTGAAAGAACAGCACAAAAACGTGTTAACAATGGCAAAACTTCTTACACACAAAGATGGAAAGAAAGATGAAGTAAAGGCACACAAAGAATCTTGGGGCCAAGGCCAATTTTCAGTCTATATATATATAGAGAGAGCATTTCTTTAAATTCTGTTTTATTCTATTTCTTTCCTAGCAGGTCGTACGCAGCGTGAACCTGAGAGGAGATTCAGAGAGTGCCAACAGAGATGTCAACGACAAGAACAGGGCCAACAGCAGAGACAGTGCCAACAATGTTGTGAGCAAGAATACAGGAAAGAGCAAGAACAACAACATGGTGGTGCGGAGGAGATCCTAGAAGAAAATCAAGGACGCGGTCAACGTGAGCCTGAGAGGAGATTCAGAGAATGCCAGCAGAGGTGCCAAAGACAAGAACAGGGCCAACAGCAGAGACAGTGCCAGCAACGTTGTGAGCAAGAATACAGGAGGGAACAAGAACAACAACGTGGTGGCGGGGAGGAGATCCTAGAAGAAAATCAAGGACGAGGCCAACGTGAGCCCGAGAGGAGATTCAGAGAATGCCAACAGAGGTGCCAAAGGCAAGAAGAGGGCCAACAACAGAGACAGTGCCAACAACGCTGTGAACAAGAATACAGGAGAGAGCAAGAACAAGAACATGGTGGCCAGGAAAGCGAAGAAGATAATCAAGGACGTGACCCCCAGAGGAGATTCAGAGAGTGTCAGCAGAGATGTCAGCAACAGGGACAGGGACGACAACAAAGACAGTGCCAACAACGTTGCGAGGAAGAGTTCAGGAGAGAGCAAGAACAACAACGACGTGGCAAGGAGACCGGAGAAGAAAGGGATAACCCACAAAGAGAAAGAGAAGAAGAGAACAATCCCTACTTGTTTGAGTCTCAGAGGTTTAGGTCTCGATTCAGAGCTAAGCATGGTGATTTTCGAGTTCTTGAGAAATTCACCGAAAGATCTGAACTTCTCCGAGGAATAGAAAACTACCGAGTTGCAGTAGTTGAATTTGAGCCTCTGTCTTTCATGCTTCCTCATCACTGTGATGCTGAAGCCATATTTGTTGTGGTTAGAGGTAACTAATTTTTTCCATTTTGCTTATGTACGTTGGGTAATGGTTAAAACAAAGTGAAATGGTAATTACAGTTAAACTTTTTTTTCAGGCAGAGGAACCATAAGTATAGCAGAGCAGGATGAGAAGAACTCCTTCAACTTGCAGCATGGAGATGTAATCAGAGTAAATGCTGGTTCAACAGTCTACTTGCTCAACAGGGATAACAATGAAAGGTTCTTTGTTTACGTGCTAGCCCAGGCTGTCAATACCCCTGGCCAATTCCAGGTAATCGTAGTAGTATTAATATTGCGTGACAAAACCAAAATTATTCTCAACAATAGTTTAAATTTTGGGGCTATTGCTTATGAGTATTTCTATCTTCACTAGTTATAGTTAGTCAAATAAGGACTTGTTATGGAAGTATTCAAGATAACAGCCTCCAAAATTTTCACTTTGAGAGTAGTTTTAAAGCAACTTCTAAAAATTTGTTGGGACGGAGATATTTTATAATTGTTCAATAACCTTTAAAATTGGTCAACTGATACTAGATACAAAATATAGTACCTATAATTTGTGAATACTGATGCACTTTATCTTGGTTCAGGAATACTTCAGTGCTGGAGGTCAGAATCCAGAATCCTTTTACGGAGCTTTCAGCAGCGATATCCTGGAGACTGCTTTCAATGTAAGCCCGCTTAATTGATATCCAACTAATTATTAATATTTCACTCGATCATTTTTATGTTTGTTGCAATTCTCACTGTCTATTTTGTTTATTATTATTCATTAGACCCCAAGGGACAGATTAGAGAGGCTATTTGGGCAACAAAAACAGGGGATAGTAATCAAAGCATCTGAAGAACAAATTAGAGCAATAAGTGAACACGCTTCGCGCTCCACTAAGCAACAAACAAAGGGTCAGACAACAGGTCCTTTTAATCTGTTGAAAGAACGCCCATTATTCAGTAGCAGATTTGGACAGTTTTTTGAAGCATCTCCAGAGAGATTTGAACAGTTGAGAGATTTGGATGCTGCTGTTGCTTTCATGAACATCAACCAAGTAAGCCATAAGGCTTTTAACTAGTTGACTTGATGTAATTTTTAATTACTTTTCAATATTTTTTAGCCTGTTTTATAACGTTATTTAGACTTATTCTCCAGGTTTACTATTTCATCAGCCAAATTTGTGTTCGTAGTGTATTTTCAGATATAATTTGAAACATAATTGCAGGGCGGAATGGTACTACCATACTACAACACAAGGTCAACAAGGTTGGCAATGGTTGTAGAAGGAAACGGGCGTTTTGAAATGGCATGTCCTCATCTTGGTAGCCAAAGCCAGAGGCAAGGGTCCCCTGGAGGAAGAATAGAACAAGAATCAGAAGAACAAGGTGGTGATGTCCATTACCAGAAAGTCCGTGGAACTCTATCAGTTGGTGATGTTTTGGTTGTCCCTGCCGGTCATCCTATTACCTTTATAGCCACTGGAGGTTCAAATCTCAGGATAGTTGGTTTCGGCGTCAATGCTCATAACAACAGAAAGAACTTCCTTGCAGGTATATCAGTTTCCTCTTTTTTACACTTTTTTATAGTATTTGTGTGTTGACGTTGTGAAATTTTGTATATATTTGAACATGTTGTAAGATTAATATTCTTTGGCTGGTTTGAAATTTTAGGACAACAAAACATATGGAGAAATGTGGACAGAGAAGCAAAGGAGCTTTCGTTCAACATGCCAGGAAAGGAGGTAGAAGAAATCTTGCAGAGGCAAGATCAGTCTTACTTTGTGGCAGGACCAGAACAGCGGCAGAGGGAGAGGGGTGAAGAAGGAAGAGGACAACAGTATCTGTCTTCAATTTTGGACTTCGTTTTCTAAGTTGTAGATTTGCACGGAGGCAGTAGCTAGTAATGATGCAGCTGTGAGAACTGAGAGCTTTATGAGTAAATAAATAATGGCTCTAAGAGTAGTGCTGATATAACTACTTCAAATAAATGTGGATGTGGGTCTTCCTTCTAAGCCAAGGTTGTAAGCGTTTTTGGCTTCTTGTAGTTCTTTATCATGTGCTATGTAAGTTATGTGAAATATAAATAAAACTCCTCTATAACCCCAAAGAATGAGTGCCTTGCTCTGAGCTCCTCGTATTCCTTTCTTTTCCTGAAAATATGTTAGAAAATCGCGTTCAAGCCCCATTCTAATTTATCCGAAATTTTAAAGAATTTGAGATTTATAGTTAGATATGTACATTATATCTTATCCTACATGGGAAAAGAAGACGGACTTCCTTTGCGGAAGTATCAAAGTCTCAAGAAGTAACTGGAAAATGAAATTACTACCTATATCACATAGGAGCAACATCAGGGCATGAATATGGCTTCTCCGGTTTCAATATTAATCACCAAAATTTTGCATATAATAAGTCTCCCAAGGCGAACAAATCGAAGAGAGGGTTCCTTTGGAAACAGTTTGGTTTCTGAATGCGCAACGTTGTTTCTGGTTTTTCTATGTAACTTTTACTACTCCTTCGCATCCATACTAAATTTTTTTTTTCTTTCTATTATTCCCACAATATCTATTACTCATATCAAGGGCATTTATACTAAAAGTAAATTTTTATTTTTACGTATCTTTATTTCCTGTTATACCCACCGTATCTATTACTCACATCTACTCCATTTTATATGCTACTTTTCTTTTGGGTCTCTCTAGAAAAGATTGATACTTTCTTATTTGCATCTAATAAAAATATCATGTCATATGGAAATAATACACACCCCAGAAGCTTATTTTATTGACAGCTTACTCGTTTTAACACACATACAGATATATGTTGGAATCGTAATATATTTGTCTGCAAATGCTATTAGTACCTTGCATCTGCCGGATGTCTTTTTCTTTGGCCATAGCAGGATGAAGTAAATTATAGTGTCATTTTGCACATATATATTTAAGACACAAATATTCAGAGGCAAACCTTCGTCGTCTCTGCATGCGTGTTGGTTGCCAAGTGTTTTCTGTTCCCGCGTGTTCAATTTGGATTTACTTCTGTAATTTTGCAATTCATTTCAAGCTGTCAACAAATACTTTAGCCTCGTTATGTTTCACCTGTCACTGGCTCACCAACAAATTAATTTAACACTACAATAAGCATTAAGGTTTAATGGAAACCGTGTAGTGTTTCTCCTTGATGTATATATTCATCGACATGTAAGTTAACCTCCATCTGAGTCATCATGTCTTGACTAGCGGCAATTTCAAAATATATACTGTATTCTTATCATATTCATTGTGTTCTAGTTTAAATCCGTCATTAACGCATATGAGTTAAAACTTGAATACACTGAACATTTTATGCCTACGGCCACACTAATTTAGACAACGCTTAAAAAGTGTTATCAAAAGTATCTATAGTAACACTTTTTAGGCTTAAAAAGTGTTATCAAAAGTATCTATAGTAACACTTTTTAGGCGTGGTCTTTGAGTATAGCCTTCGGCCACCGATTTTAAGGTAACACTTATAAAACGTTCCTTTTAAATATAAAGATAATATTTTTTAAGTGTTGCCCAAATTTAAAAATTTTGGCCACGCTTCTTAGGTGTATTGCTACGTTTTTAAAGAGTTGTTATATTGTCATATTAAATGCAACACTTTACAAGCGTACCCCAAAAATCTATCTATATATATAAAGGAGGGAATGAAAAAGATGACTTGGCACCTCTTTGGCCAAGGATCTTATTTATCTTTTTCCTCCTTTTTTTGATATTTACCAATTTATGCTGCTATAAAAATTATAAGTTTAACAATTATTATTCCAAACGTTTCATAGGCACCTATTCATCAACATATATTATTCCTATTTATTACTCCAGACGTTTCAAGATTACTAAAGCACTTATTCATGAACGAATTCTATTCATATTCCTCACTAATGATCCCTAACACTCATTCATCAAATTATAAGTGGTGTTGTGTAAATATGAGATTGAGGCAACTGTGAGTATGGCCTGAAAGTTTTTAGAGGAGTTATTTTTTTTTAAAGGGTTACGTCTTCCCAAGGTGGAGGTTTCTTTCTCTTAAACTCCTACATTCTTTCTCATTTTCATTAACTCACTCACATCATGTTAGATTAACAACTTTGTTCTCTAAAAATAATACTGTGAGGCAGCTATGGAAGTTATTACTTTAGTTTGTGTTTATGGTATTGAACATTTTTGATTTTCTATGTTTTCAGATGTCCTTCATGGAGGTTCAAGGCACTAATCTGTGGTTTGTTCATATTTTCTTTTATTGTCCTTTTTATTTGTAACTTCTCCTTCTTTCAGTTATAAAATAGCATATTTTTTATAAATCTTTTAGCTTCGGCATAAGGATTAATATATATTTAGTTTACTTATGACAAAAAAAAAAAGTCAGTCCATTCATCTATCTATATATGCATAATCGTGGATTCTTCCATTTATATGGTATGTCTCATTGATTACGAGTTGATTTTATCTTTTTCACAATTTTCTCCCCTTTTTTCCTCTCAAATTTTTGTCATTCCAATGTATGTTACAAGTCCAAAAGTCATGTCCCTTCAGTGATGAAAAATAACTCCAAAGGTCATTACTACTCGAATTACAACTGTTTCTTCCCCTAAGACTAAAGATACCCAGTGCCACATTCTTATGTTTGTGAACACTCTCAATTAGTCAATACTTATGCTAAATTGCTTTAACAAGTATGTTCCCTTCCATCACACTTTCTGCACACACATTAAAACAATATAATATATGTTAAAAACTAATTGAATTATGAAGGATGGTTAGTTAATTGGTTAACTGCTAATAGCGAATAGAAGGCCTACACACATATAGGATTTTTTGTAGACCACATTTTAAATTCTTTGAATTGTTTGGTAAAATATCTGAAGGACAATTTAGTGCAAAGATAAATTAGGAGTATAATTATGGGAAAAAAAAACTGAAATAAATAACATGCATAGGACGATGAGAATAAGGTAAGTTATATAATATCCCAACCAAAAGAAAAGAATTAGTATAATGAGACTCCAAGGTAAGAAATTGCTTTGATAATTCATATACGTCGTCTTAGAATTTTAATTTCTGATTTCATAATTTTTTTCTTCTTTTTTTGTTTTTACTTTTCCTCTAATTTTGTTTTATTCTTATAAACGAGTTAAAATGCTTTCTAATGTGTGCTAGAGTGTGACTTTTTATTTTCTATTAATAGTTCATTTAGGTAAGTTACATTGTGAAGAAAATTATACTCGTCTTGTTTTTCTCTTCTTTATTTCATTAATGAATGAGAATCCATAATTCTTATAATTCTTTGTGCTAATTTATGAAGTGAGGAAAGCCAGAAGGGAGACCAGGAGAACATATAAGACAGTTCACAAGATAACTGCAAGTCTGTAAGTATACAACAGATGAAAAAATACTACACAACACCTATCTTCTTTTATTTTCCTAATTATAGATTTAATCATATTCTGCATTATTATTCTAATAGTTCATATCTAAGTGGAAGGAGAATAAAAGGAATAAATATAATGAAAGACAATTGGTACATTGCCTCTCTCTCGGGAAAGATGGCCCAATTTCTCTTTTTTCTTTTTGATTTTAATTTTTTTTATTTTTTTCCAAGGGATAAATAACTCTCAAAATCGTGTATATATTTTGTCAAGTGAAAGGAAACAGACTGGTAAGAAGGCCAACCACATGAGGAGCGAAACAGAAAAATTCGACTTTTCGGATTGAACCAATTTATAGTAAAAAGAGGTACAATATTTTTAATGTAGTATAGTAAAAACTGCATTACAGAGCAAATTCTTCAAAAAAATAACAGTAGTTTTCTCATAAATTAGGCAATTGTCTCATAATAAATTTGTGTAAAAATTTACTCGATGACGAGAAAGGAAAACATTCATTTCGGACTATGGAGAAATCATCGTTGTAATTTGTTTCTGATGTGACACTTTTGACTGTTACGACATGTTTGGAACTCATTCTCTGTCAGTTCTACTAACTTGGCACATACTGCTTTTTGTTAAAGAACTTTATTCAAGCTATTAAGATAAAAAGATATTTAAATAGTAGATTAGTTTTTCTATTTACACATTGATAACATTTAACTATATTTTAAATTTTGATAGCCGCGCGAAGCACGGCCAAAGTACACTAGTTCCTTATAAAATATTTTCCCAAATATTTCCCACCAAAATTGCACTTGATAAAATATTTCCCTCAATTCTCATAATGTCAATTATGTTCAGCAAGGAAACCCTTATAGGAAAAAATCTAAAAATTTCTTATATAAATTTCACTCAAAAATTCCCACCCAAATATTAGAACTAATGAAAATATTTCCTCCCAAATACAATACGACAGTGAAATCATTCTCCTTTCCCTAATTCCTTTCTCTCTCTGCAGCTTTATCTTAATTGCCTCCATAACCTAATTCATTCCTTTCAGTTCTTTGTTGCATGTGTCTTGAGATAACTTCTCATCCATATATTGCAAATCTCCATCCCTTTTTCTATTGGTAAGTATTTCTTTGCTCAAAACTTTTCTATTTTTTTCAATTTTTAGTTTTGTTCTTATACTTTAAGATTCAATTTTTTTAGTTTCTTACTAATGAGGATGAAAAAATAATCTTTTATTGTGTACAATATCTGGGTATATCGGTACAATCTTTGTTTTATACTCAAAGTTTCGAACTTTTTATTCAGATTCTTGGGCTAAAAAAAAGTAATTTTGTTTTGTTTAATTTTTGGGTATGCTTTGTTAATTGGGGTTTTCGTTTACACTAATTTGGCTTCTGAGTAACTGTAGATTTATCGATATGTATTATTTTGGACCTTTATTTGTCTGCTTACTTTGTATTTTTTTCTTGGGTTAAATAGACTAATTTGGGTATTGGATAAGTGTATTTTGTTGATTTTCTTGTGATTAATTGTTTGTGGGTTCTTTAAGATAGATTTTTTATTGATGGGGTTTTTTTCCTTTTGATTTGTAGACATATAAGTACTCTTTTGAACCTTTATTTTGTCTGCTTCATTTGTGTTTTCTGTTAATTGTATGTGAGGTTTTAGTTTAGGCTTGAAATCCCAACTAAATTATCCTCCGAAGCATTACGTTGAACACTCAATTCCTTAGAAGAAAACACGCTGCCTCGCTTGTTGTTGTCACTTGTACTAGCTGGAATTACTTGTTGCAACAGTTTAGGATCATTTAGAGTTGATGAGTTTACATCAACACCCTCCTCATCTTCTAGGATTTCAAATCCGTTTGGACTAGCGACAATTTGTAGAGCATTTTGTCGACACCTGAACCTACCTCGTCTTTTGCTGCTGTGTCTTCACACCTGTAGGTGTGTTCTGCTTGGTAAAAACTTTCCTTAGGATTTAGACAAGTAACCAAGCCAAATTATATCATTTTGACTCATAAAAGTTATAGAGAGTTTATGTAACCTGGCAGCAAACAAAAGAAAATATTTTTTACTGAAATAACATAAGTTTAATAACTGCAAATTGTTCAAGAATTACAGTGTTGAATTTTGGTTATCATTCGCACTCGTTACAGTTAAATGGAATACATAAGCTTTTCTAGAAGATGCTTCACTAACCTGCTTTGCTTGCATATGTGGAGAAAGACAGGTAGCGACAACTTGCTAAACAGCTTCAGAAGGAGTGTTGAGTACATCCAGCAACTTCTCCACAACCGTGTGAACCTTAGGGTCATCCTGTTCCAAAACAGAAACCAGATTTCAAAACCTCACCATTAGATATTACACCCTGCTGGTTTTTCAACATCTTTAATCACTGCCTCAACCCCTGTAGCAGCTGTATTATCCAAAACACCAAGACCTTCAAGCTGCACAACAGAAACTTTAAAATCAGCTGGTTTTTGGTTACTTCAAGTGCATTATGTCCTTGTTCTCCATGCCTTCCAAAGTGAAAAAAGAACTAGACAAGTGTAAATCTGTCCATACATTTATGCCCATATATTTGACCATTTACTTTAGGAAAATTTTCAATACCATTTCTCCGAATGTCCATGCATCTGGCCATTTACTTTAGGACATTTTAATAGCTTAATCCCCTTCAGCATTAGTTTAGAATGTAGCATAGACGTGCAAGTGTAAATCCTGAAAAGATACAATATTAAATCACCTACTACAACCAACTAGACTCAATAAACAAACAGATGGAACTGGTTCTTCTAGCTGGTCAGTAGCCTTTGTGTCGCACAAGGATTCTGCTTGCAAAATATCCCTGGGAATTTTACTTTCAATTCTTGTTTCACTTCTGCCTTTGTGCGAACAATTCTTCAGTAGGAATACTTCAACATTATATAGCGCCAGTAGTTGAGATGTTCTTGCTTAGTTCTAATGCAACTCTTCCTTGGTGGAAGAGTTTGTATTAAACTCAACTTCCTTCATTTGTTACTATCCTTGTTGAATTCAACCTCTAACCTCTTATCAATTTGCAACCTTTTCGCTTTAGGAGACAACCTCTTAGTTCCCAGATAATTCACATAACTTGTTATCTCCTCCGCATGGACTCTTCGCGTGCCAATGAGTCTGTTTCACTATGATAGCCTGATGGACCTGGTTCAACTTGGTAGACATTTTTCAATCTTCAAAACCATGAAGTGACTTGGGTCAACACATTCCCCCTTTTTGATGATGACAAACCCTGTGCTTAACCCTGTACAATCTTCAAACACTTTGTATGGGTTTAAGCATTTATCATAGAGAAACCAGGTTCATTAGGTTATAAATATCACTTGTAAAATTTTTGAAAAGCACATTTCTTCCCCCTTTTGGCATCATCGAAAAGTTGCAAAATGATAAACTTACTAGAGTTTGTTAAAAATTACTCATGGCCATTTAGGCAACTGCAGGTGCAAAACATGATTAATCATCATAAGAAACCAGTGAATGTAAGCTAAATAAGAAATTGAGACAAGTCCATAACAAAATAGCAGCATTCATTGATTAGTCAGTAATCAAACACCATACACAGAAAGAACTAAGAAAGTTATAACCATGAGCAAAACAAAACAAAAAAAACAGAAACAGAACACATCCCGAACTGGGCAATGAGGGGTTTTGGTGGCTCTAGACATCCTAAGGTTGGGTAGGTGCAGATGAGGTTGGGTTCTTGGCTTGAAGGAGAGAAAGCATTTGTTGAATAACACCTTCATTTTTCTCCTTCTCTTTTGCTAGTTCAACTCTGAGAGCATCTCGCTCAGCTTCCACCTCATGAAGGCGAGATTTCAATCTAAGGATCTCCTCATCCTTCATCTCTGCTTCTTGCACCAATGACCTTACTTTGCTATTGACTGGATGCTTCCTAGATGAATCAGGTTCATCTTCGGGAACATTGACAATATAATCACAGGTCAACAAAGTGTTCTTCCCAAAATAATCCTTAGCATTAGCCATCTCAGCTTTCTTCACAGGAACCTCAAAGTGGGCAAGCACAGCCGTCAGAATAAAGCCATAAGGAATAACATGTGCTTTGGTTCCATTTACAACTTTTTCCAAGAGCTGAATGATGAAAGCTGGCTAGTTAATCTGCTTACCCCTATACAGACATTCCATAAGCGTTTAGTCCATATAACTTGCAATGTGCCTTCTCTCTTGTCGTGGCAGCAGGAATTTGATCACGAATTCAAAGAATAACTTGTGCTGGGGCCTCATTTCACTTTTGAACACCGGCCTGGGCTCAGCTTCCTCCTCGTTCTCACAAAAGAATCTGGTGATGTTGAGAGTTGAGGCCATTCCATCAAGACTAGGCCATATTTTCCTAGTGTAATCATCGTAGCCCTCAGCAGGTATGTTCAGAATCTCTCCCAGTTCATTCGCATCAAAAGTGATCTGAATGCCTTTAACTGTGGAGGTCACCCTGCCATTCTTGACACTTGCATTTTCCATGAACTCTACCAATTCTTTCCTTGCCAGCCTTCCTTCCATGCGAAGGACCATTTCCTTCCACCCCTGCACATTCAGTGTGTCCAGCAGGTATTGCATTCCAGGTTCCTCAAGATCTTTTACCAACTTCCCTTTCTGAATTGTACGCTTTCCAAACATGGTGAGTTTGTCATATTTCTCACCAGACTTCTCCTCTTCTTCTCCACTCCATTCTTTTTCTTCTTCTTCAACAACCTTCACTTTCTTGGCTTTGGCCTTGGACCTTTTAGCAGTGCTTGAGGGTGTGGCAGACACAACAACTGACTTCTTTGAAGAAGCCTTAGCCTTCTTGGGCTTGGGTGTCTCAACCACAACTGGAGCAGGCTGCTCCTCATGATGGACCAGGTCCATCGTATCATCATCAACAATTACAGCCTTAATAGGCTCTCCTACCTTTGCCTTTCCCTTTGAAGCTTTCCTTTTCTTGCTCTCTCTCAGAGCCCTTTCTAACTCTTCTCTACCTTGTCGAATAGCACTTCGTGTAGCATGAACTTTTGGGGCAGGAGCATCAACAGATACAGAAGCTTTCCTTTTCTTTGGAGGAATTGGAGTAGTGACTTTCTTGAACATTTGAGATCTCTTCTTTTTGGGGTTATAAGACTCCCCCAGCTTCCTTAGCATCTCAGCTAGTGTCTCCTCGATAGATGAACCAGGTTCATCTGCTGATTTTCGTAATCTCTCTAGACCTGCTGCTACTTCCTCAACAACATTTCTTCCCCCTAAATTTGTGACATCTTCTCCAACATGCTCAGGAACGGGACCACCAATAGCCAAAGGGGTTCCGTCCTCCCTAGATCCCCTTACAGAACCTCCTTCTCCCTCTCTCTCAAGAATTTTATCTTTTCCTAATTTTCTACGCCTATCAGGTACTTCAACATCAACAACTGACCCAACCAACACAAACATGTTCTCAGTGGTAGCAGTTTTAGAACCAATCTCAAGATCACCTTGCTCATAACTGGATGAACCAGGTGCGTCATCCTCATTGGCTGATTTGAAGGATCCACTTGATGATTCAGAATCATTATCCTTTTCAGCTTGTAGAATTTCCTCCAAGAATTTTGCACGAGAGCCAGAAGCAACAGATTTTCTGGCAAGAACTTTCACACGACGAGCCCTGGGGGCTGGAGTAGGGTTAGGTGTGGGTTCAAGAACTGGAGGGTTTTCAGGGGTTAAAAATATCTCTCGAGATTGAGAGCTATACATGAATGGAGAATTAGAATTAGATTCATAAAGTCCTCCATCGTAATCACGATTGGGCGATAAAGAAGAAGAAGAGGTAGGTGGTGGTGAAGACATTGCGATAAGCTTTTTAGAAAGAGAAGAAAATTCGATCAGTTTTGATTTGAAGAAGAGAGTGACGAACTTGGTTCTACTTGTTATGTTATGAAAATGGGAGACAATGATGACCTTTTTATAAGATGTGGCTATGAATAATACAACAGACAGAGCATTTAATTAAGAGGGAGTCTAATCGACGTAGGAGTGTCATTGATTAGACAGCTATGAATCCCCTAAATCTAGGCTAATTGAGTAGCAATGGGACTTCTTGAAACTGGTTCATTTTAGGATAGATACTGAGAATTTGAATTGAACCAAATAAGGATAGAATTCTGCTCATGTGACTATAATTATTTCAATAAATGTATGGAGATGGGCACGTACCTTGTCAGTCAGATGAGCCAGCAGCGATGAACCAAGGTCATCGTGTTAAAGTCTTTATTTTGCCTCAATTTACAAAGGTAGAAAAATATCATTAGCAACCAGGGAATCATATTAATACATGGCAAGAGAGTATGTCAGTAAAGTCATGATACTGAGCAATGATTAGTCTGGTTGATTATCTATGTCAATGCTTCTAGCCAAAAAAATTTTTCTTTTCAATTTTTTTTTCATTTTTGTTTTTCCAATTAGGTGATCTTAATCATCCCTAATTCAAGTCGGTTTCTCTCAAAATTCTCCTTACTCAGTGCTTTAGTAAAGATATCTGTAATTTGCTTGTCAGTAGCACAAAATTCAATTGTGATCATTCCATTTTCATAGTTATCCCTAAGGAAGTGGTGTATAACATCTATGTGCTTAGTTCTCTTATGATGAACCGGGTTCTTGGTCATACTAATTGCACTAGTGTTATCACAGAAAATAGGAATGCATCCCACATCTATACCAAAGTCCATGAGTTGTTGCTTGATCCACAGCAGCTGAGCACAATATGAGGCTGCAACCACATATTCAACCTCAGCAGTAGACAGGGCTACTGAATTTTGTTTCTTGGTGTCCCAAGACACAAGGCAGGAGCCCAGAAAATGAGTCATGCCAGAAGTACTTTTCCTGTCAACCAGGAAACCTGCATAATCAGTATCAACATATCCTACAAGGTCAAAATTACTACCTTTAGGGTACCAAAGGCACAAATCAGAGGTGCCTTTCAGATAATCTCAAAATTCTCTTCACTGCAGATAGGTGGGATTACTTTGGATTTTTCTGAAACCTAGCACACAGTCCTACACTGAACACAATATCAGGTCTACTGGCAGTAAGATATAATAGAGATCCAATCATCATTCTGTATAGCTTCTGATCAACGGATGAACCAGGTTCATCCACATCCAATTTTGTAGCTGTGGCTATGGGGGTGTTTATTTCCTTTGAGTCCTCCATTTTAAACTTCTTGAACAACTCTTTCACATACTTTTGTTGATGGATCATTGTTCCACTGAGGTTTTGCTTTATTTGCAAGCCTAAGAAGAAGTTTAGCTCACCCATCATACTCATCTCAAACTCGCTTCCCAAAGTGTAGCAAATTCCTTACTCAGTTTTTCAGAAGTTGCCCCAAATATAATATCATCCACATATATTTGCACAAATATGAGTTCTTTACCCTTTTCCTTTAAGAACAAGGTGCTGTCAATTTTGCCTCATTTGTACCCATGTTCTAGCAGGAATTTTGATAGCCGCTCATACCATGATCTAGGTGCTTGTTTGAGACAATAGAGAGCCTTGTCAAGTTTGTATACATGGTCAGGTGACTCCTTGCTTTCAAAACCTGGAGGCTATTTGAAAAATACATCTTCCTTTAGATATCCATTGAGAAACGCACTCTTAACATCCATCTGATGGAGAGTGAATTCCATATGTGTAGCAAATGCTATAAGAAGTCTGATTGCCTCCAGTCTTGCCACAGGGGCAAAGGTCTCATCATAGTCAATTCCCTCTTCTTGACTATACCTTTGAACAATCAGTCTGGCCTTGTTTCTTGTAATAGTTCCATCCTCATCGAGCTTATTCCTGAAGACCCACTTTGTGCCAGTCACTGATCTGTCTAGTAGCCTGGTACCAAGTACCATACTTGACTTCTTTCAAACTGATTCATCTCTTCTTGCATGGCATTTACCCAATCAGCATCTTGTAGGGCTTCACCAATGTTCTTTGGTTCGATTAAGGATAGAAAGGCATCAAACGCACACAGAGTTTTCAAGGAGGCTCTTGTTTTGATTCCAGATGACAAATCTGTTATGATGTTCTCAAGAGGGTGAGAACTTTGCTATCTGTGTGGTTTTAGCACCAAGTGTTCACTTTTGGATGATTCTATGGTGTCTTGTTGTGGTGGAACAGGATCAGGGCCAATGTTCACATGTTGAGTTCCCCCTGTCATGTTGCTTGGGGTAGTTGGACCTGGTCCATCACTTGTTCCATCTCCCATAGCTGCTTCAATGTGTTCACTTCTTCTCACCAGTCGAAGCTCCTCATCTTCTGGTTCCTGTCTCTCAGAAAGAGTGTTAGTTTCATCAAAGACAACATGCATACTCTCTTCTACACACATAGTTCTTTTATTGTACACTTTATAGGCTTTGCTATGTGATGAATATCCCAAGAATACTCCCTCATCACTTCTGGGATCAAATTTACCTAGGGAATCTTTGCCATTATTGTGCACAACGCATTTGCATCTGAAAGCCCTAAGATGGGATATGTTGGGCTTTCTCCCTTTAAGTAATTCATAAGGAGTCTTCTCTACCAGTGGCCTGGTCATGCATCTATTGATTATATAGCAAGCAATGTTTATTGCTTCTGCCCAGAAGCTGTGTGGTAGTTTGCTAGGAAGAAGCATGGTTCTTGCCATGTCTTCAAGAGATCTATTCTTTCTTTCCACAAACCCATTTTGCTGTGGGGTTCTAGGGGCAGAAAAGTTGTGATTGATACCATATTCATCACAAAACTCAGCAAACTTTGCATTCTCAAATTCAGTACCATGGTCAGATCTATTGATGCTAGTTGATATCCTAACTAATTCTTAACAAATGAGGTGAACATATCAAATGCTTCATCCTTAGATGTCATAAATAAGGTCCAAGTGAACCTTGAATAATCATCAACTATCACCATCACATATTTCTTATCACCTCTGCTCAGAGTTCTCATTGGACCACACAGATCCAGATGAACCAATTCTAACGTCCTAGTGGTACTGATCATTTTCTTACTTTTGAATGAGGATCTTACCTGCTTCCCCCTTGCACATGCCTCACGAACTTTGTCTTCCTTGAACTTAATGTTAGGGAGTCCCACCACTAAGTCCTTAGAGACTTATTTTTTAAGCTGATTTAGACTTGCATGACCAAGTCGTTTGTGCCAAAAGAGGGGATCACTGTCCAAAACACTCAAGCAAGTGAGTTCATTTTCAGACAGTGTGGACAAGTCTATGACATAGATATTATTCATTCTCTCTCCCTGCAAAACAATCTTGTGAAAGTGAAAGCAACCAGGTTACCTCTGTCACACAATTGTGACACACTAATCAGGCTATATTTCAAGCCATCTATCAAGTACACATGTTCTATGGAACGTCTGTCATCCTTACCTACTTTGCCAACCCCTATAATTTCACCTTTCTTTTCATTTCCAAATGAGACATTTCCTCCTTTGAGGTTTTCAAGTGAAAAGAACTGTTCCTTGTTCCCCGTCATATGCTTTGAGCAGCCACTATCCAAAAACCAAATTTGGCTGCTTCCTCTCACTTGTACCTTTGGTTCTTCATGTGATTCCTCTTCAGATTCTCCAATTTCCATGAGCGCCTGATCTTCAGTCTCACCATCTTCTGATTCTTCATCTGAACTTTCCCCCCCAAGTAGTTGTCACACCTCCTTCTTTCACTACCCCTGATTAATGAAGGGTAATAAGGGAGTTTTTCCACTTTAAGTGACATTATTCGGTTTTGGGATTTATTATTATTTCAGAGTCGCCACCCGGATTTTTGACGATATTCCAGGACACCGTTTTATTTTTAAAAAAAAATCCCAAACTGAGGAATTTTTTACTCTGTTTAATTTGTCTGCGAACCAGAAATCCGAGTAAGGAATTCTATTAATCCGGGAGAAGGTGTTAGGCATTCCCGAGTTCCGTGGTTCTAGCACGGTCTCTTAACTATTATTATTGGCCTAAATTGTCTGATTATTTATGTATTTTTTGCCTATTGTGCATTTAGCCTTTTTAACTTTTAGCCGCTTTTTGACATTTATGGATTTATCTTGAAAACAAGTCACGGGGACGTGCACTTGTCTGCTTTTGGATATATTACAATTACGCTACATGAAATGCACCCGCAATTGCAACACGTGATTTTAATATAGTTTTAAGTTGAAGTCGGGGACATGAGTTGTCACACCCGAGTGTAGATTACGTAGTCAAGACTATGGTCGTGACGGTTTTATAATACCCATTTGAGGCGATATTCGATTATTCCTTATGTTTTCTATTTGAAGGAGCATTTTAGATTTAAGACCAATTAGGATGTTTATGGATTTATCTTAGACAAGTCACAATGGTGTGCGCTTGTTGTTTTTTGGACATATCACAACCGCGTCACATGAAATGCACCCGCGATTTCTACGTGTGATTTTATTATTGTTTGAAGTTAGGGCCTGGGGCACGTATGCGTAAACCCGTTGAGATTGGGATGTGTCAAAAATCATGTCACGCGAACCTGTACACAATTCTCGACACTGAATTCGATTAAAGAAGTAACTAAAGTTGCGCAAGCGCGTATTTTTGTTTTGGTTGTCAAAAGAAATCGAAATCACGTCACGCGAGCATATACTTAATTCCGATAATAATTTTAAAAAATCTGTTCCTAAAGGTATCTCTACGAGTGTTCATTTTAACCTTTATTTGTGTCACGTAAACATGTACACAATTTTAAATATTTTATTATTATTAAGATTGTTTGGCCGAAATTGCGTGACCGCATACCTCAATTTATTTTTGATATCGTAACTATATCACATATACATGTACATAATCACGATAACTGATTAAAAGTGCACATGAAAGTATACTAGCGTTCATTAAGAATCATTTTTTTGCAAGATGAATGACGCACACTTCATAAACACTTAATTCGTTCATCATAAAGAAACCAAATGTTTCACAAAGACACGTGAACAATCCAAAAAAATTCCATTGCATTTATTACACATCAAGGTAATTCACATAGTCATCACGTTTCTAATTAGTTCACTGTGCTATCTAAATTGGTGCCAAATGCACATTTATTACACATCAGAAACAGCTGAAGTCATAACTTGAAGAAATCCAAAAGTTAAAGAGGATTTTAACAATTTTAAAGTATTCTATGAGATCATGATACACAGAGATTGGAAACTGACCTAATTGAACAGTAGAAATAACTGAGATGAGCCAAACAAGGGCAAAAAGATCAGCTAATTGGAGCTTAGCAAACAGAAATCCAGCAAACAGTCCCTTAACAGCGGCAGTCCCGTTACTGGCTTTTCAGTCCAGTTTTCTGAAAATTTCTTTTGAATTTTTGAAGCTCAAATTTAAACAGGACCTCGATCACAGAACCTCTCGCCGGCGTGGTCCAAGGAGGCGGCGGTGGTGGCTGATTCGCTGGTGACAGAGTAACAAGAGAGAGGAAGGGTTTTCGAGGGAGATGACTTTCTAAGATTTTGTTCTATTTTTCTTGTTTTTGAGTGTCTTTCCCGTTACCAATGCTAGTTTCCGGCAGCTGCCGGAAGAATGGGAAGGGTGGTGGTCGCTGGGTTCTGGGTAGAAGAAGAAGAAAGGGGTCGTTGGTTGAGGGCTTGAAGGGGGGTCTGTTTCGTTACCCTTTTTTCAGGGGATTGGGGGAACTCTTTTGAAGAAGAAGATGGGTAAGGGTCTAGGGAAAAACGACGCTTAGGGGTGGAAAAGTCTGATCATCGAAATTAGGTCTTAAATTAGGTGTATTTAATGAGGTTAGGGGTTGTTTGGTAGAGAATGAGTATTTGGGTAGTGGGCTAGGACGGTATGGGCTTGGGTAAATTGGGCCTTGAAATTGGGTAAATTTGATATGAGAGGCAAATTTTATCTTTCAAAAATAGCCACTTTACTACTAATTAAATTTGTTTTTACCAAAATGACCTAATGAACATTTTAACTAATTAAGTAAACTAATATTAAAGCTAATGTATATTTTTTGGTGATTTTCATTTATTAATCTAACAATTAAAGAGTAATTAATTCCTAAAAATACAAATTAAACCTAAGATGACATGAAATGAAAATGTGACAATTTTTATGATTTTTCTGTAATTTTGAAGTTTTAAACATGCATGACATGCAACTAAATAAAGGAAAGTTCCTAAAATTCACTAAAAGATATGTTTTGATTATTTTTAGGAGTAATTTTCATGCGGGGCAAAAATTGGGTGTTCACAACTGCCCCTCTTTGCTCGAGAACATGAAGAGTTTTCGGGCTGAGATAACGTGAGCAACCATGAGCAATTTTTTCCCGTTTGACACTCCATTTGGAAGCATTTTGAAGAAGTTTTGACCGAACCTTACTTCAGAGGTTGCCTACATATCCTTAGCTATAAAGGAATTAGGTCATTGTAGTTCTGGAAGTTTTGGTAGCTGGGACTACCGGGAAGCCAAGATTTCACTGCTGTTGCTCCTGTTACTGCTCGTTGAGCTCCTTATTACACCAAAATCAAAATGAAAAAGACTAAATTAAACCTATCAACTACGAGTTACAAGATTCCTATCTACGGGTCTTCTGAAGTTTGATCTTGAGTCTTGGCTGCTTCTTTAAACAGACTCCGATCTGAATCTTGATGCTTGTTCGTTGTAGGTGTTGATTAAATCTTCTTCAGCTTTTCAGATCAAGGCAGGATATACAGAACGGATGACTTCAATCTCGTCATGAATAGTCCATGTCTTTCCCGCTTCTGCACTTTGGGGTTCAACTCTTTTCTTCTTCTTCTTTTCTTTTATTCTGAATTGAGACGTCTTCTTTTGGTCGTCTCGAATCCATTGTCCTATAAAAGGCAATCTGCACAAAATCAAAAAGCAAACGAACAAAATTTTCTGCCCCGGTTTTCACTAGGATAATTTTGTGAATTATTGTAAGGAAATCTATACTACTTTATTATTGAAAGCGGTGAAATGCCGGGAACAGTGCACTCAGAGTTATTGTAGACTAGGGAGTGGATACCCTATGCCCAAAGGTAAAATCAACTAGGGGTTGGAGACCCTATGTTGGAAGAGAATTGACAGGTTATGGTGTCGTCAAGAAAAGATCACCGGGTTATGCCGGTGTCTGGAAATGAGATTCATCGGGTTATGCCGGCATCAACTAAGGAATGAAGACCCTATGTTGGCATCGAGTTATGTCGGCATCAACTTATGCTGGCATCAACTAGGGAGTGAAGTCCCTATGTTGGAAAATCATCAATTAGGGATTGGAGACCCTATGCTGGAAAATCATCAACTAGTGAGGGTATACCCTATGTTGGCATCAACTAGGGAGTGTATACGCTATGTTGGCATCAGGCTATGCTGGCATCAACTAAGGAGTGGAGACCTTACGTTGGCATCAACTAGGGAGTGGAGACCTTGTGTTGGAAAACAAAACCAGTTAATTGTATACCCTTTGCTAAAACGAACCAAGAAGGACTTCTATTTTTTCAATTTTTTTTATTTTTTATTTTTATATTTGAGAAAATCATTCCTTTAAACAAATTGCACCAATGCATATTTTTTGAGGACATAAATAAACTATATTTTTCTCTTTTTTTTTTTGTTTTTTTAAAATTATCCTACGGGGAAATTCATCAGACTAGGTTTTCTTATCTTAGGAGAAAGATTCATCAGACTAAGACGTCTATCCTAGGAGAAAATTCATCAGACTATGCCATATTTTATTTGTTATCTTAGGAGAAGATTCATCAGACTAGGTCTTTTTTTGTTATCTTAGGAGAAAGGTTCATCAGACTAAGATTTTTATCCCAGGAGAAAGTTCATCAGACTAGGTTTTCTATCTTAGGAGAAAAATTCATCAGACTAAGATTTTGATCCTAGGAGAAAGTTCATCAGACTAGGTCTTTTTTTTTGCTATCTTAGGAGAAAGATTCATCAGACTAAGATTTTTATTGGGAGGAAAATCCATCAGACTAGGACTGTTTATCCTAGGAGGAAAAATGTGAAGAGCAGAGGGAACCTTTTATGCACACAGATAAAAGCAAAAATTTGAGAAACTTCCCTTTGTCGGTTCTTCTCTTCTTCTTTTTTCCTTTTTTTGTTTTTGAATCAACTTTCTTGCACTGCTTTGTTCCTGTTTCAAACAAAAAAAATTTGTCAGTTTTAAAAAGTGGTGGTCGGTTTGTGGCCTTGAGTCCTGGGCAGCTTGGCTTTTGCTCAATCTGCCTGAGTCGGTTTCAAGAGACGTTTGCTCTGCATCAACCCTAATTGTTCCACACCCAGTACCATTTGTATTTGTGGCTCAGTCAGACTTATCCCAACTGGAGATTTTTGCTTAGGAGACCTTTTCTCACATTTTGAATGGCTTCTTGCTTTTTGGAGCAATTTGTCTGTCAGAGGGAATCATCAGTAATCTTTGCTGGTGCCAACTAGGCTGATAAGAGTCTTTGTTTGGGAAAGCCATTTTCATGAACCCTCGAAGCATGTTGACTGTAACAACTGAATGTGCTGGCCAAATTTGTTTTGTGCAACTGAAAAGCTGGTAGTAGATTTTGAAATCCTTTCTTTCTTGTTTTGACAAGGACTGACTCTGAGTGAATGACACAATGATGCAAAGAAACAAGTATTAACAAGCCAAGGAAGAGTTCTTTTTATTTATTTTTTTATTTTGCGGTAGCTAGCCTTAATGATCATGACATGCATTTTGGACTTAATGGCCGATCTATCTAACTGATCAAATCTTCCCTTTCATCATTCTAACCTTTGAAGTTATGCTTGTTCGTGCTAATCCTTTGCATCAGTTTCACGACTCACTTTCGACTAGTGGTTCCCCGAGGGGTTTTCACCAACAAGCCTCTCTCATTTGTTCATCTCTGCTTACCATCGCCTTACAGTGCCCGTGAGGGTTTTCACTAGTAAGACTCTCTCATTTTTCTTTTTCCTTTTCTTTTTCTTTTTCTTTTGTGAGCAACTTGACAATGTTCTATGTCGTGTGGCAACTATTGCTCGTTCCATGCTTTCTTGCGTGAGCAACTGACAGTGTTCTATGTCGCGTGACAACCGTTGCTCATTGCATGCTTTTTCTGGCATTCTTGAAGGCATATCAGGAGGTCTTAATTTGGAAGATTTTTTGGATAAGGTTGGAAAGAAGGGTCGGCATGAAAGCTTAAAGTAGATTCAAAATGATGGGGTTATAGACTTACAACTCTTGGAATCGACTCTTTTAAAAGTGAAATGCAATTTCTGCCCCAGTTTTAGCTACTGGGGATTTTTTCTGGATTTTTCTTTTTCCCTTTTTTTTTGACTTTTATTTGGTTGGACCGAATCGTGTAAGGCTGCCTACGTATCCTTTTTTCGTTAAGGAATCAGGTCTAACGTAGTTCAAACATCTGACCTACTTATTATTTTTTTATCTTTCTATCTTTTTCTCGTCATTTTTTTTCTTTTTTCTTTCTTTTTTTTTTAAAAAACAAACTGCCCCAGCTTCCTTTTTTTAGGGCATAGATCTCAGACTATTCTTTTTCTCTTTTCTCTTTTTTTCAAAACAAATTGCCCCAACTTTTATTTTCTGAGGGCATGGACTTTAACTATTCTTTTCTTCTCTCTCTTTTTTCATTTGAACTTTCTAATAGTTGCCCTAGTTTATACACTTGAGCATGGATTTTTTTTCATTTTCACTCTTTTTGTAACGACCCGACCGGTCGTTTTACGCTATCGGACCCTGTTCCCCTAAATAAGACTTCCCCTAGCGGCTTCTTGAGATTTGTGACTTGCGGGGACTGGTGGTTCAGGACTTGGAAGTGTTTTGAGCAGTATAGGAATACTTGGTTCCTTAGGGTTGGCCTATTTGTCCGAGTTTGACTTCGGTCAATATTTTGAGCAAACGACCTCGGAATCGAGTTCTGACAGTGTCAGTAGCTTTGTATGATGATTTCGTACTTGGGCGTATGTTCGGAATGGGTTTTCGATAACCCGGGGGAGTTTCAGCGCCCAATATAGAAATAAGGATTTCCTTAAGTTTGAAATTTTGTTTGAAACGGGAATTTATGTTATCGAGGTCCGAATGTAATTTACGAGATCGGGAATAGTTCTGTTATGTCTTTTGTGACTTGTCTGCAAATTTTGATGTCATTCCGAGTTGTATAGGTCTGTCCGGCGCATCGATATAGAAATCAAGACCTTGAAGTTCTTAAAGTTATGGTTTTACGGGTTTTGGGGTGTGATTTTGAGATTTAGCGTTGTTTTGGGCGTTTCGAAGGCTCGAGCAATTCCGTATTATGATTTAGGAATTGTTGGTATATTTGGACGGGGGCTCGAGTGGGCCCAGGTGCCTCCCGAACACCACACGAGGTCAAAAACCAGCTAAAATAGTTGCTGGTGCACCTATTTCTGGTGTGACCGCAGGTGCGGTTGCACAACCGCAGGTGCGGGACTGCTCCTGCGGTCCTAGCCTCGCAGGTGCGGATCCAATTCCGCAGGAGCGTAGCCGCAGGTGCGGTCTCCAGCTCCGCAGGTGCGGGCCTAGTCCTTCCCGTCCAACTCCATAGGTGCGAGCCCCAGCTCGGGCGAGACCGCAGGTGCGGTTGCACAACCGCAGGTGCGGGACTGCTCCTGCGGTCCTAGCCTCGCAGGTGCGGATCCAATTCCGCAGGAGCGTAGCCGCAGGTGCGGTCTCCAGCTCCGCAGGTGCGGGCCTAGTCCTTCCCGTCCAACTCCATAGGTGCGAGCCCCAGCTCGGGCGAGACCGCAGGTGCGGTCCTCGAGCCGCAGGTGTGGAACCCCTGTAGGCCAGGCAGTACATATTCTTTAAAATACGGGATTTCTTCATCTTTTTTCATTTCATACCTCCATTAGAGACTTGTGAGCTTGGGAAGAACACACCACGACCTAGCTACTGCAGAGGTAAGTTAATTCCTCCATATTACTAGTTTAATACATGAATTATTAATGGGATTAACTACTAGATCATTGAAAATCAAGATTTGGGTAGTAAATTTAGGGTTCTTGAGGAAATTGGTGAATTGCTCAATTATTGCTATGAATTCAAGTAAAAGTCGTATATTATCGATCCTTAGGCTTTGGGTGAGTGATTCCTTCGAGAATTTTCGGAATTCGAGCGTGCGGGCCCGGGGTTGAATTTTGGGAATTCTTCAAGAATGATGATTTTATTGAATAAATAGGATAATTTCCCCACATTGAGCGTTCATTGTTATAATTGTACACCTTTTGGCTAGTTGCGAGTCCTCGGGTTTAGAGTTCGGAGTTTCGGGCGCATTTGTGGTCCGAGAGGTAGATTCGACACGAGGTGAGTCTCCTTTATAACCTTGTAAGAGCGAATTGTCCCCCTAGGTGATTTAAATGCTATGTGTAATTTGGTTGGGGGCTACGTACGCACCCAGTGACGAGAGTCCGTATGTAGCGGCTATCATTGTTATGTCCGGTTAGTTAGGCCCACAACATGCCTTATATGCTTCCTTGTAATGCCTTATATGCTTCCTTGTAATGCCATATATGCTATGAGACCATGTTATGTATAGTATTGTTTCTCTGAGATTTTTTGGAAATTGTTGATTTGAAAGGAATTGGTTATGGAAAGTGAGTTTTAAAAGTTATTGTGTGTGCATGTGACCTCTTCGCAATTTACAATCCGCGAGCGATGTGTGATTTCCCCCACTCTCATGGGAGCGGGTCGTACGCCATGGCAGATTGAAAGATGCAAAGATATGATTAAGTTGAAAGAAGCACTTATGGTTCGAGCCGTTCGACCCTCGGCAGTGCGCAGTCATGACTATGGTAAGAATGCACTTATGGGACGGGCCGTTCGATCCTCGGCAGTGCATAGACATTTTCCTTATGACTCCGACCGGTTGTCTTATCCTTGTGTTCGCGTGACTATTTGGCACTAATTCATGAATATTGACTTGTATTAGATATTTGGGGAAAGAAAGTGGCCATTGTTATTTGTCCCAGTATTTACTTCGATTCCTGTGCTTTATACGTAACTGCTGCTTACTATCTTACATGCCTAATACTTTTCGTTATATCCTGTCGCATATTATACTGTTGGACCTTAGTGAGTGTCGAGTCGACCTCTCGACACTACTTCTTCGAGATTAGACGGGATACTCACTAGGTACATATTTATTTAATATGTACTCATGCTGCACTTCTGTACTTAATTGTACAGGTTCTGAGGCTGGTGTTTCTGGTTATCAGACTGGAGCTAGATATTGACCGTAGAGGACCTGAGTTCACAGTGAGTTGCTTCTTCTGGCGATTCCCCAGCAGCACCATGGAGTTTCATTTACTTTTGTTTTCCATCTATTTATTCAGACAGTGGGATTGTACATTCTATCTTTTGGTTATCCTGTTAGTATGTCCGTGACACTCGTGACACTAGTTCCTGGCACACACGTAGTGGTTATTTTGGCATTTTGGGCTGTATATATATATATATGCTCGTCTGTTGGCTCACGCTTCTTTATAGCTATTTTATCTACCACTGAGTTATTATCTTTCGATATCATGATTTAACTTGTTAAATTCAGTAAATGGGTGAATAATTGAATCAAGTAAAAAGAAACACTTAGTGAAATTTATGTTGGCATGCCTAACCCCGTTGCTTGGCGCCATCACGACCCAGATTAGGATTCTGGGTCGTGACAAGTTGGTATCAGAGATCTAGGTTCACGTAAGTCTCACGAGTCACGGGAAGGCCCAGTAGAGTCTTGCGGATCGGTACGGAGACGTCTGTACTTATCTTCAGGAGGCTATAGGGTGTTAGGAAACTTCTCTTTATTCATATTCTATCGTGCAATCGATGATGTACTCAACTTATTCTTATATTCTCTCACAGATAGTGAGGACGCGCGCATCCGATGTTCCTGATCCGGGAGATGCCGCTACCCCAGCCGCTCGAGGTCGTGGTAGAGGCAGGGGTAGGACACCTTCCCGAGGTAGGGGATGAGGGTGTCCCAGAGCTATACCAGTCGCACCACCAGAGGACCCTATCATAGAGGAGCAGGATGAGGTGCCTCAAGTAGCACCTTCCCTAGTGGACTTTATGACGGCGCCGGGCTTCCAGGAGATCATGAGCCGTATGATAAGGTTCATGGACACCATGTCCCAGACTGGCCTATATCAAGTAGATCCTGCCACTTCTCAGGCGGGAGGGGGAGTTCAGACCCCTACCGCCCAGGCCGCAGGACAGGCAGCAACAACACATCATACCCCAGGTACACTGCCCGTTGGTGGGGTCCAGCCAGTAGCAGCAACACTAGAACCTAGACGAGTTGCAGAGGGAGATCAATAGAAGTTATTGGACAGATGGACTCGATTGTGCCCTTCAATCTTCGGGGGTGAGCAGGGTGAGGATGCCCAGGACTTTATTAACAGGCGCAGGGACAGGATGCACAACATGAGGATTTTGGAGTCCCATGAGGACGACTTCAGTACCTTTCAGTTAGAGGGCAGAGCTCGCAGGTGGTGGCAGTCTTATATACTCAGCAGGCCAGCAGGTTCTCTTTCGGTTACTTGGGAGTAGTTCACACAGATGTTCTTGGACAAATATATTCCACCCTCGGGGAGGGAAGAGCTGCGGGGTCAGTTTGAGCGGCTGGAGCGGGGGCAGATGTCGGTGACAGATTATGAGGCCAAGTTTTCAGAGCTATCTCGCCATGCACTCATGATATTGCCTACAGATGCCGAGAGGGTGCGGAGGTTTGTAGCAGGATTGCATCCGGGTATTAGGTCCACCATGGCTCGAGAGGTGGAGATGGGTACCCCTTATCAGCTCGTAGTAGAGATTGCTCGCAGGATCGAGGGTTATCGGTCGAGGAGCAGGGTCAGCAGGACAAGAGGGCCAGGTTCTCAGGGGATTTCAGGGATGCTCCGGCTAGGAGCAGAGGTCAGTTCAGGGGTGTTTAGCCCAACATGCCTTCATATTCAGCACCTCACTACCTCCTCGAGGTGGTTCAGTGAGGCCTTAGTTCAGTGCCATGCCAGAGCGTTCCTACCGTCCTCCAGCTACCCAGAGTTCACCCAGTGGTTATTCCAGTCACCAAAGATCCTCCCGTCCATATTTCAGTGCTATGCGAGAGGGTCCACATCGCTTCCTGGCTATTCAGGGGTCTTCTTCTTCGGGGCAGCATGCTATGGTGCCTGGGGGATGTTACGAGTGTGGGGAGCCAGTCCACATGAAGAGGCATTATCCTAAGTATTGAGTCAAGGCAGTGTAGTAGGGTTATCAGCCTATGGGTTCAGCACCAGCAGTCCGGCCACCTAGAGGTGGAGGACATGTCGACAGGGTCGTCCCAGGGATGGAGGCCAGTCAGGAGGAGGTCAGTCAACTCATGTTCACTCTGGTGGGGTTCAGTCTTCAGGTGCTCCAGCCAGGTTCTACGCTATTCCGGCCAGATCAGATGCAGTGCCCTCAGACGTCGTGATCACATGTATTATTTCAGTATGTGGTAGAGAGGCTTCAATATTATTTGACCCAGGATCCACATATTCATATGTTTCATCACTATTTGCTAAATTTCTGGGTGTTCCTCGTGAGTCCTTGTGTTCTCCTTTATATGTGTCCACTCCTGTGGGCGATTCTGTGGTGGTAGACCGGGTCTATCGGTCTTGTGTGATCACTTTCTACGGTTTCGAGACCAGAGCAGATCTTTTATTGCTTGATATGATTGATTTTGAGGTTATCCTAGGCATGGATTGACTATCTCTTTATCATGCTGTGCTAGATTGCCATGCCAAGACAGTTACTTTAGCCATGCCTGAGTCGCCTAAGCTAGAGTGGAGAGGTTCTTCAGTTAGTGCACCTAGCCAAGTTATTTCCTTCATGAAGGCTCGGCATATGGTCGAGAAGGGTTGTTTGGCTTACCTTGCTTATGTGCGGGATACCACCTCCGAGTCTCCGACTATTGATGCAGCACCAGTTGTTCGAGAGTTCGCTGATGTGTTTCCTTCAAACCTTCCAGGCATGCCTCCGTATCGTGATATTGACTTTTGTATCGATTTAGCTCCAGATACTCAACCTATTTCCATTACCCCGTATCGTATGGCTCCTAAGGAGTTGAAGGAGCAACTTGAGAAGTTTTTGGCTAAGGGGTTCATCAGGCCGAGTGTATCGCCATGGGGTGCTCCAGTCCTATTTGTGAAGAAGAAAGACGGATCTATGCGGATGTGTATTGATTACCGCCAGTTGAATAAGGTTAACATTAAGAACAAGTATCCTCTGCTGTGCATTGATGATTTGTTTGACAAGCTGCAGGGTGCTTGTGTGTTTTCTAAGATTGATTTGAGATCAGGTTATCATCAGTTGAAGATTCGGGCTTCAGATGTTCCAAAGACTGCGTTCCGTACGAGATATGGCCACTATGAGTTTCTGGTGATGTCCTTTGGTTTGACTAATGCCCCAGCAACATTTATGGACTTGATGAATAGGGTATTTAGGCCGTATATTGATTCCTTCATCATTGTCTTCATTGACGACATCTTGATTTACTCACGGAGCCTGGGTGAGCATGAGCAGCATTTGAGGGTTGTGCTCCAGACCTTGCGGGAACAGAAGCTATATGCTAAGTTCTCCAAGTGTGAGTTCTAGTTAGTGTCCGTGGCGTTCTTGGGTCATGTGGTATCCGGAGAAGGTATCAAGGTTGATCCACAGAAGATTGAGGCAGTTCAGAGTTGGCCGCGTCCTACTTCAGCTACAGCGATAAGGAGCTTTATGGGTCTAGCAGGCTATTATCACCGATTTGTGGAGGGATTCTCTTCTATTGCAGCTCCATTGACTAGATTGACTCAGAAGAATGCGCTGTTTCGATCGTCCGACAAGTGTGAGGCGAGCTTTCAGAAGCTCAAGTCAGCATTGACCTCAACACCAGTTCTTCCGATTTTGGGATGTATACTGTGTATTGCGACACTTCACGCGTCGGGTTGGGATGTGTGTTCATCGATGGGAGAGTTATTGCTTATGCTTCGCGCCAGCTGAAGTTTTATGAGAAGAATTACCCTGTGCACGATTTGGAGTTGGCGACAATTGTTCATGCTTTGAATATTTGGAGGCACTACTTGTATGGTATGTCTTGTGAGGTTTATACAGACCACCGCAGTTTGCAGCACTTATTCAAGCAGAGGGATCTTAACTTGAGGCAGCCCATGTGGCTTGAGTAGTTGAAGGATTATGATATTACTATTCTTTATCATCCGGGCAAGGTAAATGTGGTAGCGGATGCCTTAAGCAGGAGGGCAGAGAGATGGGTAGCTTGGCCTACATTGCAGCAGAGGAGAGACCTCTAGCCTTAGACATTCAGTCTTTTCCTAATCGCCTAGTGAGATTAGATCTTTCGGAGCCTCGTCGAGTTCTAGCCCATGTGGTTGCTCAGTCTTTGTTATTGGGAGAGATTAAGGCCCGACAGTTTGATGATCCATGCTTAGCAGATCTTCGGGAGAGAGTGGTCCAGGGGAGGGCCAAGGAGGTTACTTTGGGCGAGGATGGTGTTTTGAGACTCCAGGGTCGTTTATGTGTTCCTAATATTGATGACCCGAGGAAGAGGATTCTAGAGGAGGCCCACAGTTCCCGGTATTCTGTTCATCCGTGTGCGACGAAGATGTATCGTGATTTGAAGCAGCATTACTGGTGGAGGTGGATGAAGAAAGACATTGTGGAGTATATGGCTAGATGTCTTAATTGCCAGCAGGTCAAATATGAGCACCAGACGCCAGGAGGCATGTTTCGACCTATCGTCACTACTTCTTCGAGATTAGACGGGATACTCACTAGGTACATATTTATTTAATATGTACTCATGTTGCACTTCTGTACTTAATTGTACATGTTCTGAGGCTGGTGTTTCTGGTTATCAGACCAGAGCTAGATATTGACCGTAGCGGACCTGACTTCACGGTGAGTTGCTTCTTCTGGCGATTCCCCAGCAGCACCATGGAGTTTCATTTACTTTTGTTTCCCGTCTATTTATTCAGACAATGGGATTGTACATTCTATCTTTTGGTTATCTTGTTAGTATGCCCGTAACACTAGTTCCTGGCACACACGTAGTGGTTATTTTGAGATTTTGGGCTGTATATATATATATATGCTCGTCTGTTGGCTCACGCTTCTTTATAGCTATTTTATCTACCACTGAGTTATTATCTTTCGATATCATGACTTAACTTGTTAAATTCGGTTAATGGGTGAATAATTGAATCAAGTAAAAAGAAACACTTAGTGAAATTTATGTTGGCTTGCCTAACCCCGTTGTTGGGCGCCATCACGACCCGGATTAGGATTCTGGGTCGTGACACTTTTTTTTGGACTTTTGACTCTAAACTTGATTCCAAAAGAGGGTGGTCAAAGAAAAATGACATTAACTCAAAAAGGGTAGAGAATGGTATAAAGTGTTTAGATAGAAGAAAAAGGGCCTCCCAACCTCGAGAGCGCCAAAACATATTATCTTTTTCCGATCATAGCGTTGATGAACATGTCTATATTCTTGGTGTGCCGTGGTCGAAAAACACTTTTCATCCATTAATGTCAAACTTTCAACCAAGCTTCAATTGATTAAACATTCTCAAGCCCGATCTTCACATTGATTTGAAGGTGAATTTTACTCGACCTTAGTTCCAAAGTATCTCAAATCTTTATTCATCCTCAAAAGTGTCTCTTTCTCACTTATCACATTCAAGACTAAATCAGTTTTTAAGATCTGGCCAAAATTTCTGCATGCATGTCATGTCACTAAAACTAGCGGGAAAAGAACTAAGCATGGAATGACACAAAAGGACAAATTATATTTCATTGAGTAAAAAATAAGACACACAACCTAAAATCCGAGTTACAATCCTAAAATAACCCGGCTAATGAAAATAACAACAAAACAGACCGACAAGACTCAGACAAACAGAACAGAGGGATAAAAGGGTTTGACTCAATAAAACAAATAAAATCTGGATCATAACCCTGAAATAACCCAGATAACAGAAAAAACATCAAAACAAGCTACCAAGATTCCTTCCTCGTGAGGAGGAAATGACTTTTCAATTACTAAGCTTGATATTTAGCTACATATTTGCTCATCAGAATCAACAGAGCCTTCTCTAATTTCAAAATCATTAACTTCAGTCAGCAAGTTCCTGAGAGTATTCTCATACTCACTGTCACCACGCATCTTCCCCACAAAGTGTGCATCATCATATGCAGGTAAAGGATTCTGCGTGATATTCTGGGTGTCACTGTCTTGGATCACAATCAGATTTTCCTGGATCATCTTTTCTATTTCTCTTTTCAAATCTCTACAACTTTCAACACCGTGCCCTTGGGCATTGGAATGGTATTCACACCTTTTAGAAGGGTCAAAACTTCTTTCACGTGGATCCACACGATTTGGATGAATAGGTGCAATCACGTCATAATGCCATAATTTCTCAACCAAGCTTGCATATGACTCTCCTATTGGTGTAAAATAATCTTTCAACTTTTGTTCTCCTCTATACCCCTTGGTTGGATGTGGGGTATAGGGCACTTGGAAATTCTGTGGAGGCTGGTGGAGATTTTGCGATGCTCGCCTTCTAGGGTGTCTTGGTGGCTGGACAACATACTCAGGTGGAGCAAAAGAGTATTGTGGGTTCTGAGGTGGATAGGATTGCTCAGGGGAATCATCGGAAAATAGACGAGGTTGTTCATACCTTCGAGATGTTCTCCTAGGACCTCTTCTCAACCCTGATGCCATCATGATTTTTTCATATTTCTCATTCATGTCACTAAAATTACCAAATTCAATTTGGACAACCTGAGTTGTGGCTTTGCGAACTGCTTGGCTTATAATTTTTCCTGTCTTAAGACCATTCTCAACCATTTCCCCCATTTTGATTGCTTCCGAGAAAGATTTGCCAACTACGGACATCAAGTTTTGAAAATAATCTGGCTCTTGAGCCTGAAGGAAGACAGTGATTAGCTCGTGGTCATCCATGGGTGGCTTAACTCTAGTCGTTTGCTCTCTCCATTTAATGGCATATTTCCTGAAACTTTGAGTTAGTTTCTTCTTCGGGTTTGAAAGGGAATTGCGGTCCGGGGCAATGTCGATGTTGTATTGGAACTGTTTGACAAAGGCCTCAGCCATGTCGTCCCAGACGTACCAGCGAGATGTGTCTTTATTAGTAAACCATTCAGAGGCTACCCCCGTAAGGCTTTCCCCAAAATAAGCCATTAGCAATTCTTCATTTCTTCCCGTACCTCTAAGCTGATTGCAATACCTTTTCAGGTGGGCTATGGGGTCTCCATGTCCATCATACTTTTCAAATTTGGGGGTCTTGAAACCATGTGGCAAGTGGACAACGGGGAACATACATAGATCCTTGAAAGCAGTACTCTTCTGACCTGTCAACCCTTGCATAGTTTTCAACTATTGTTCTAAGCTTTTCAGTCTATGGGTCATTTCTTTCTGTGCCATCTTTCGGGCAGGCTTCTCAATCTTTGCAGGAAGATCAAATAGGTACGAGTGGTACTCAGGAGAATGGTACTGTTCTTGATGTGTAGCAAATTGTGATTCATGAATTTTCTTCTGCACCGCTGTTGGATGTGGGATAGTGAAGACGGGCATAACAACAACAGTTGTCTGATTGGTTGTCAATGGCACACTTTGGGAGCACGTAACAGAACTTCCAGCATTAGTTGTACCGTTGGGATAAAGACTGAACCCAGGTGGATAAGATTGATTAGGCAATGAGACCGGAGTGGCAGTAGTTGAGATGGGTGTGAACTCTGGGAAACCATGAGAAGAAAAGGGCAGTCCTTGGACATTGGCCCATGCTTGACACATTTCAGCCATTTTCCGTTTCAAAACTCTATTTTCCTCAGCCACAGTGGACTCTTGTTGAACCCTCTGAGCCTGAATCTCATGAGCACTCGTAACAGCTTCGATGTCAGTTGTAATTGGCATTTTTTCTTGGACCTTGTGAATTGTGTTGCAACTTACCACAAACCGACCACCTCAAACTTTCTTCACAATTCAAAACAAAAAACATGTTAGAGGGGACTCACTCGGTCCTTATTATCATTCCCTCTTTCTTTTCTTTTTTTCACTTTCTTTTTCTCTCACTTTTTTTTAATTTTTTTTTTTTATGGTTGTGATCGAATCCGATGGAGATTGCCTACGTATCATGATGCTGCATGAATCAGATCTTGCGTAGTTTAAGACGATTGGGAATAAAGTAAATAACCTGACTCTTTTATTTGAATTTTATATTTTTTTTTCGAAACAACTTAAAAGGAAGAAGGGAAATATTTTTTTGGATTTATATTTGTTTTTTTTTGTAATTTCGAAAGAAAAACTTCTAAATAAGAAAGGATTTTTTATTGGATTTTTGGACTATTATTTTGAATTTATGAAAGAAATACTTCTATTAGAAAAGGAAATACTTTTGAATCTTGAATTTTCTTTTCAATTTTTCGAAAGAAGAATGAAAATATTTTTGGATTTTTGATTTCGGTTCTTTTTTTATTTTAAAGAAAGACTTCTAAAGAAGAAAGAAAATATTTTTGTTTTTGAATTTTTGGGAAAAAACTTCTAAAAAAAGGTAGAAAATATTTTTTTGGATTTTGATTTCACTTGTTTTCTTTTTCTAACGAAAGACTCCTACAAAAATGTCTTTGGTTAAAAAATTTTATTTGAAATTTTATAAAGAAAGATTTCCAAAGTACGGATTAAAAGAAAATATTTTTGGATTTTTTAAAAATAGGGGCCCGGAACCGATGAGGTTTGCCTACGTATCTCACATCCTGTGAGAATCAGACCCACGTAGTTCTGTAAATTTTGACGGAACCGGGGAAACATGATATTAACTTATTTTTATTTTTTTTTTGAAATACATTTTCTCTTTCTCCATCTTTCAAAAATTTTGGCAGAGTTTTATGACATTTTCAAGTATCGGGGTTTTCAAAAATCGGGTAAATTTTCTATCCTATCTCACTCTTGGTTTTTCTGCTATTGTTTTCTTTATTCAGTCAACAAACAAGCTGAAAAAAAATATTGTACCCATAGCAGGTAAGATGCATCAGGATGATCTTTTTATTTCGGGTTCACCTGTCCTAGACGGACCCAATCCCTGTGTTGAGTCCCCTAAGTCAAATGCACGTGATGCAAATAATCATTCCTACTAGGGATCCGGCATGAGGCTATGTTATACTAGGTTTAAATCCTGGGGTTTTGTTGTCGACAAGGTTTACCCGAGCGGATAGCTCGAGCCGAGGTTGGGGCAGCGTACCGGGAATACAGAAGCTTCACCGGCTTTGCAACTTGTCCGTAACTCGTTCTAAATTTTAGGATGACTCTAACAGAAAATAAGTCACACGAAATGCACCCTTCCCATATGATTTAGAAGACTCAGAGAGAAGAAGGGTTTCAACACAGTATATATACAATTTAGATAAATATCAAAACGGTAAATGCGGCAATTAGCACATCAGGTTTAAACACATAAAATCAGATAATGAAAGCCAAAATATAACAGATAGGCTAGAATTCTGAACCCTGAACCAGAAGTTCTGGGTCCTAGATCCCCAGCAGAGTCGCCAGAGCTGTCACACCTCCTTTTTCACTACCCCGGATTAATGAAGGGTAATAAGGGAGTTTTTCCACTTTAAGTGACATTATTCGGTTTTGGGATTTATTATTATTTCAGAGTCGCCACCAGGATTTTTGACGATGCTCTAGGACACTGTTTTATTTTTAAAAAAATCCTAAACCGAGGAATTTTTGACTCTGTTTAATTTGTTTCTGAACAAGAAATCCGAGTAAGGAATTCTGTTAACCCGGGAGAAGGTGTAAGGCATTCCCGAGTTCCGTGGTTCTGGCACGGTCGCTTAACAATTATTATTTGACCTAAATTGTCTGATTATTTATGTATTTTTTGCCTACTGTGCATTTAGCCTTTTTTACTTTTAGCCGCTTTTTGACATTTATGGATTTATCTTGAAAACAAGTCATGAGGACGTACACTTGTATGATTTTGGATATATTATAATTACGCCACATGAAATGCATCTGCAATTGCAACACGTGATTTTAATATAGTTTTAAGTTAAAGTCGGGGACATGAGTTGTCACACCCGAGTGTAGATTACGTAGTCAAGACTACGGTCGTGACGGTTTTATAATACCCATTTGAGGCGATGTTCGATTATTCCTTATGTTTTCTATTTGAAGGAGCGTTTTAGCTTTAAGAGCAAATAGGATGTTTATGGATTTATCTTAGACAAGTCAGATGGCGTGCACTTCTTGTTTTTGGACACATCACAACCGCGTCACATGAAATGCACCCGCGATTGCTATGTGTGATTTTATTATTGTTTGAAGTTAGGGCCAGGGGCATGTATGCGTAAACCCGTTGAGATTGGGATGTGTTAAAAATCATGTCACGCGAACGTGTACATAATTCTCGACACTGAATTCAATTAAAGAAGTAACTAAAGTTGCGCAAGCGCGTATTTTTGTTTTGGTTGTCAAAAGAAATCGAAATCACGTCACGCGAGCATGTACGTAATTCCGATAATAATTTTAAAAAATCTGTTCCTAAAGGTATCTCTACGAGTGTTCATTTTAACCTTTATTTGTGTGATGACCCAAAAGGGTCATCTTATGTAAAGTTAATTATGACTGTGTTACGAGGCCCCGAAAGCCTCCGTTAATCTCATCTCGATGTGCGTGCGCAGCCCGAGCGCGTCGCCGGGAAGCCTTTATGTGAAAACTTGATAAAGTGTTGAATTTATGATAATTAATTGAATAAAGTTGACTTTGGTCAACATTTTTGGTAAACGAACTCGGACCCGTGATCTGGCGGTCCCGGGAGGTCCGTAGGAAAATATGGGACTTGGGCGTATGCCTGGAATCGAATTCCGAGGACCCAAGTCCGAGAAATGAATTTTTAAAGAAAATTGTTTTCTGAAAATAATAAAGGCTTATGAAAATGAACCTTGATGTGAAACCTGTGCTGCCGGGCTCGTATTGTGGTTCCAGAGCCTGGAACATGTTCAATATGTGTTATTTAAGTTATCTGTGAACTTTGGTAAGAAACAGACTTGATTTGACGGGTTTCAGATCAAAATGGAAAAATTTAGAGTTAATGAAATTTTGAGAATTTTCATAGAATTAGAAATTTGGTTTGGAATGTGATTTTATGTTTCCGAGGTTCGAATGCAATTCCGATACTCGGAATAGTTCCGTTATGTCATTTACGACTTGTCTGCAAAATTTGAAATCATTCCGAGTAGTATAGGCCGGTTTGGCGCATTGAAATGAATTCTAGAATCTTAAGTTCTTAAGCATAATTCAATTTGGTTTTGGGTTTGAATTCTGAGTTTTGTTGTTGTTTTTCACGTTCCGGAAGTTCGAGAGAGTCCGTATCATGAATACAGACTTGCCGATGCTTTTGGACGGGGTCCTGAGGGGCTCGTGTGAGTTTTGGACCCCCGGGAGCTAAGTTGGAAAAACCAGATTTTTGCTGTCTGGTTTCCTTCTCTGCGATCGCAGAAGGTGGGTCGCGATCGCGGAGAAGGAATTTGGCTGGGCTGCTGATTGTTCTTCGCGATCGCATCTTCCTCTTCGCGATCGCGGAAGGCTGGACTCCATGCCTTCGTGATTGCAGCCTCATCCTCGCGATCGCATAGTGCCAAGCCATGGTCAGGCACTGTTACTCTTCGCGATCGCAGGACCTCTGCCGCGATCGCGGAGGTCTGTCCAGGTGGCCTTCGCAATCGCAGGACCTCTGCCGCGATCGCAGAGGTATGGCCAGTTGGCCTTCGCGATCGCAGAGCCCTTGTCGCGATCGTAGTGAAGGAATCCCTGGGCAGTGTTATTAAATACGTGACTTAGCATATTTCCTCCATTTTCATCTTCCTCCTTAAGTTTTTAGAGAGATCTTCATGGAACCTTCCACCACTGTTATTGAGGTAAGTAAATTCCATGGTTTTACTAGTTTCAAACATTAATTCCCTAATAAATTATCTAAAATCATAGAATTAGGTAGTAATTTTAAGGCTCTTGAGGATTAGTGATTGTCCATTTTAGGCCATGAAATTTAGTAGAAATCACACCTAAATGATCATTAGGCTATGGGTGAGTGATTCCTTCGAGAATTTTCGGAATTTGAACATGCGGGACCGGGGATGGAATTTGAGAATTCTTCAAGAATAGCGATTTTATTGAATAACTAGGATAAATTCCCGCATTGTGCATGCATTGATATTATTGTATACCTTTTGACTAGTTGCTAGTCCTCGGGTGTAGAGTTCGGAGTTTCGGGTGCAATTGTGGTCCGAGGGGTAGATTCGACACGAGGTGAGTCTCCTTTCTAACCTTGTAAGAGGGAATTGTCCCCATAGGTGATGTATATGCTATGTGTAAATTGTTTTGGGCTACGTACGCGCCAAGTGACGAGAGTCCGTGCGTAGCGACTATCATTGTTATGTCCGGGTAGTTAGGCCCACACCATGCCTTATATGCTTCCTCGTAATGCCTTAAATGCCTTATATGCTTCCTCGTAATGCCTTAAATGCCTTATATTCTTCCTTGCAATGCTTTATATGATTCTTTGTGACGCCATATGTACTATGAGATTATGTTTTGTATAGTATTGTTCTTCTGAGGCTTTATTGAAAATTGTTAAATGGAAAGGAAATTGTTATGGAAAGTAAGTATGTGTGATATATGTATGGGATCGGGCCGTACGCCACGGCAGTGTTGAGAAGTATTTGTGTTATATATGGGATTGGGTCGTACGCCACGACAGTGTTGAGAAGTATTTGTGATATATATGGGATCGGGCCGTACGTCACAACAGTGTTGAGAAGTATTTGTGATATATATGGGATCGGGTCGTACGCCACGGCAGTGTTGGAAAGTATTTGTGATATATATGGGATCGGTCCGTACGCCACGACGAGGTTAGAAGGTACCTTATGGGAGTGGGGCGTACGCCACGGCGGATCTAAGACTTGGTGATTATTGTTTCATTTCGGTGGTCTTACCCTTGAAAGTGCATTATTGCTTAATTAAGTAGTTGTTCGGATTTCCGCTCTTGATATGTACTTGTTGCTTATTTCCTGACATGCCTACTGTAGTTCATTATATTCTATCATATGTTATTACTGATGGACCTTAGTGAGTATCGAGTCGACCTCTCGTCACTATTTCTTCGAGATTAGGCGGGATACTCACTGGGTACATATTTATTTAATATGTACTCATGTTGCACTTCTGTACTTAACTGTACAGGTTCTGAGGCAGGTGCTTCTGGTTACTGTGCCGGAGATAGACCCTGAGCTTGTGGACTTGACTTCATGGTGAGCTGCTTCCTCTTGTGATTTCCAGCAGCACCATGGAGTTTTCACTTTTGTTATTTTCCCCATCTATTTCATCCAGACTGTGGAATTGTATATATATTACTTTCCTTTGTATATTCCGTTAGTATGCCCATGACACTCATGACACTAGTTCCTGGGACACGCGCAGTGTATATATATTTTGGGTTTTGGGTTATATATGTATGCTTTATTTTGACCATGTAGTGATATGCTTTTATTTTCGTATCAAGTTATCATCATGTTTAACTGTTTAAAATTGGGAAATATTGACTTGTTAATCAAATGGGAAGGGTAACACTTAGTGTAATTCATATTGGCTTGCCTAACCCCATCGTTGTGCGCCATCACGACCTGGATTAGGATTTTGGGTCGTGACAATTTGTGTCACGTAAACATGTACATAATTTTAAATATTTTATTATTATAAATATCGTTTGGCCGAAATTGCGTGACCGCATAACTCGATTTATTTTGGGTATCGTAACTATATCACATATACGTGTACATAATCACGATAATTGATTAAAAGTGCACATGAAAGTATACTAGCGATCATTAAGAATCATTTTTTTTGCAAGATGAATGACGCACACTTCATAAACACTTAATTCGTTCATCATAAAGAAACCAAATGTTTCACAAAGACACGTGAACAATCCAAAAAAAATCCCATTGCATTTATTACACATTTATTACACATCAAGGTAATTCGCATAGTCATCATATTTCTAATTAGTTCACTGTGCTAACTAAATTGGTGCCAAATACACATTTATTACACATCAGAAACAGCTGAAGTCATAACTTGAAGAAATCCAAAAGTTAAAGAGGATTTTAATAATTTTAAATTATTCTATGAGATCATGATACACAGAGATTGGAAACTGACCTAATTGAACAACATAAATAACTGATATGAGCCAAACAAAGGAAAAAAGATCAGCTAATTGGAGCTTAGCAAACAGAAATCCAGCAAACAGTCCCTTAACAGCGGCAGTCCCGTTACTGGCTTTTCAGTCCAGTTTTCTGAAAATTTCTTTTGAATTTTTGAAGCACAAATTTAAACAGGACCTCGTTCACAGAACCTCTCGCCGGCGTGGTCCAAGGAGGCGGCGGTGGTGGCTGATTCTCCGGTGACAGAGTAACGGGAGAGAGGAAGGGTTTTCGAGGTAGACGACTTTCTAAGATTTTGTTCTGTTTTTCTTGTTTTTAAGTGTCTTTCCCGTTACCAATGCTGGTTTCCGGCAGCTGCCGGAAGAATGGGAAGGGTGGTGGTCGCTGGGTTCTGGGCAGAAGAACAAGAAAGGGGTCGTTGGTTGAGGGCTTGAAGGGGGGTCTATTTCGTTACCCTTTTTTCAGGGGATAGGGGGATCTCTTTTGATGAAGAAGATACGTAAGGGTCTAGGGAAGAACGACTCTTAGGGGTGGAAAAGTCTGATCATCGAAATTAGGTCTTAAATTAGGTGTATTTAATGAGGTTAGAGGTTGTTTGGTAGGGAATGGGTATTTGGGTAGTGGGCTAGGACGATATGAGCTTGGGTAATTTGGGCCCTGAAATTGGGCAAATTTGATATGAGAGACAAATTTTATCTTTCAAAAATAGTCACTTTACTACTAATTAAATTTGTTTTTACCAAAACGACCTAATTAATATTTTAACTAATTGATTAAAGCTAATGTATATTTTTTGGTGATTTTCATTTATTAATCTAACAATTGAAGAGTAATTAATTCCTAAAAATACAAATTAAACCTAAGATGGCATGAAATGAAAATGTGACAATTTGTATGATTTTTTTGTAATTTTGAAGTATTAAACATGCATGACATGCAACTAAATAAAGGAAAGTTCCTAAAATTCACTAAAAGATATTTTTTAATTATTTTTAGGAGTAATTTTTATGCGGGGCAAAAATTGGGTGTTCACAGCAGCAACTATAGCTTTTGTTGTGGTTTTCTTGGGTTGGACCAGTTCCTTCTTTCATATCTCTCCTTTTTTCCATTCCAATTCCCACTGAGGACAGTTCTTGATTAGGTGGTCAGTTTTTCCACACTTGTAGCATCCCTCGTTGGTTGGCCTTTCTGGAGCTTTAACTTTGTTGTAATTTCCTCCTCTGGAGATGCCTTTCTTCCTCATGAGAAAGTTTCTGAATTCTTTGGTAATCATGGCCATCTCATCTTCCTCAAGATCTGCTCTCTCAGCGATCCTAAGTGCTAGACTCCTCTCCTTCTTTGGACCATCCATCTTCATTGTCTGCCTTCTGAGTTCATAGGCAGTAAGGTTTCCAATTAGCTCGTCCAATCTGAGGGTTGCCATATTTTTGGAATCCTGGATAGCAGTGATCTTGCTTTCCCAGGAAATTGGTAAAACCCTTGTGAGGATTGTTTCTACCCTATCTTCTTCAAGAATTACTCTACCAAGAGACTTAAGTTCATTTGTCAAGGTTGTGAACCTTGTGTACATCTCTTGGATTGTCTCACCTTTTTTCGTTGTAAAGTTTTCATACTGAGAGTATAGTAGAGTACCTCTTGATCTTTTTACCTGAGGTGTTCCTTCATGAGCTACTTGCAAGGTATCCCAGATCTCTTTGGCAGTGGTGCAACTTTGGATTCTGCTATACTCATCTGGACCTAGTCCACACATTAACCACTTTTTGGCCTTTGCATTCTTCTCCCATTTCTTCAGATCCTCAGCAGTGCAGTCAGCTTTAGTCTTTGGTACATCTACACCTTCAGTAGTCTTCTTCATGGTAGCTAGAGGACCATCAGTGACTATGTCCCAGAGTTCATAGTCTTCTCCAATCAGGTGGTCCTTCATCCTGTTCTTCCACCAAGAGTAATACTGGCCATTGAAGAGTGGTGGCCTTGCAGTTGATTGACCCTCCCAGTTTCCAGGTGGTGCACTCATTTTGATCTTTTCCAAGGTGTTAGCCTTTTCAAGGATAACCTGCTCTGATACCAATTGATGTTTTATACTTCAATACCACACAAGAGGGGGGTTATTTGTGTGGTGTCCAATTTTTCGAGTACTGTCTTACTAGAAGAACCTGGTTCTTCTTGGTGTTCCAACTTCTACTGATGCGGAATAATAAATGCAGTAAAGTAAAAATACAGAGATTTTTACGTGGAAAACACCTGGATCAAAAGGTGAAAAAGCCACGACCTACTCCTCAGTAGGATTTTCACAAACTCTTCACTACAACTCTGAGCCAAACGGCATTTACAAAATAAACTCTTTTGTAAACCTAGGACTAACTCTAATCCCTTTGTAGCAACCTAGCCTCTAGCTAATTGCGACAAGCTTCAAGTTAACTCTAACTTGAACAGTGTGTACCTATTACAATTGCTTCTAAGAAAGCTGAAAAGATACAATATTAAATCACCTACTACAACCAACTAGACTCAATAAGCAAACAGATGGAACTAGTCCTTCTAGCTGGTCAGTAGCCTTTGTGTCGCACAAGCATCTGCTTGCAAAATATCTCTTGGAATTTTGCTTTGAATTCTTGTTTCACTTCTGCCTTTGCGCGAACAATTCGTCAGTAGGAATACTTCAACATTATATAGCGCCAGTAGTTGAGATGTTCTTGCTTAGTTCTAATGCAATTCTTCCTTGGTGGAAAAGTTTGTATTAAACTCAATTTCCTTCCTTTGTTACTATCCTTGCTGAATTCAAACTCCAACCTCTTATCAATTTGCAACCTTTTCGCTTTAGGAGACAACCTCTTAGTTCCCAGATAATTCACATAACTTGTTATCTCCTACGCATGGACTCTTCGCGTGCCAATGGGTCTGTTGCACTATGATAGCCTGATGGACCTGGTTCAACTTGGTAGACATTTGTTAATCTTCAAAACCATGCAGTGACTTGGGTCAACAATATATATATATATATATATATATATATATATATATAATGTGGACATAATTTAATGTAAACAAATATAACTTTTTAACCACAAAATTGTGGCTAATATAAATATTTAAAAACTTACTTCATAGTGTAGAATAAATTGCCACACTTACAAAGTGTGGCCATAGGGATTGTCAATCTGGTGTTGTTAATGATAAATGTTTCTATAGAAGCTACACTTTAAAAGCGTAGTTTATAACGTGACAAAGATCACACTTCAAATGTGTAGCCTTATGTCATAAAAGCGTGGCTATATGAGAAAATATAAATGTGGCCTTTGTACCGTATAGGCCACACTTTTGATGCGTGGCTTCTAAGGCAACACCTACAAAGCGTGGCCAATAGTCAAATGTTATGGTTCTTTAGGCCACCCCCCATAAAGCGTTTCCTAAAGCCGTAAAGTGTTGCCTTCAACCAAATGCTACACTTCTTGGCATTTTAGGCTACACTTCTCAGGGGTGGTTGTAGCCCTAAAATGCTGTAGAATAACAAGAAAGAAAAGACAATTAGTTCTTTAATTCTCCTCACGCACTCACCCATTTAATGTTGTCTTGGCTGAATGAGGTACAAAGAATCGAACAAAGGGTATAGCAATGAGCAATAGCATCAATAGTTGTTTACCTTGAAAATGATAATTATAATTATATTTGATTTTGAGGTTCTAAAAATATGTGATCTATTTTAGTACTAGTTGTTAGGAAATAGATGCTAAGTGTGAGTTATGAAAACGAGACGAAAGCAAGGGACAATGTGATATACAAACCGAATAGTTGTGAGACGGGGTCTCGAGCTGACCAAAGCTGGGCCTCGAGGTCGAGCTAGTAGTCTTAGTAGGGGACAATTGATGAAGAAATAACAATATGGAGGGCCTCGAGGGTAGTCCTTTATGATCAATAATGAGCAATAAATGAAGAATAATTAATGAACACAATAAATAGAAGCAATAAATCAGTGGAGCAATTGTAGAGTAACATTAGGTTAGAGAGTAGAGAATGTTCTTGTTCTTGTATTGAATATCGTGTGTCCAAAAAATGACAAGGGTCCCCTTTACATAGGAGGGGGAACCCTAACATAGTACATGAATAATTATTACGAAGAAACACAGCCGATACATCTATTTAATGGTCCGGTACGGACTTGTACTATCCTTGCAGGCGTTCTCAACTTTAACCACGTGCCCTTGAGAATTCCCCGCCTTTCCACGACGATCTTCAATTTTCATTCTGTCTCGAGGTATATCAGTCCCTTGATATCGTTCTTAGAGGAATGCACCTCAGGGTTGATCCTCGAATTATGCTCTGATCACATCGAGTCCAGGCTCGAAATGTCGTAGAGACCTCAAAATATGTCATTCCCAATTTTGACCGTATACAGATAGTCCCCGCGTTTCTTCGAATGAAAAGACAAGAAACGATTTGAATTCTCCAACCCTTCAATGCTTCCATCATTACGTCAGTTACACAATATCAAGTGATTGATGTGACAAAAAGGATGTTCGCACAACCCTTGAAAAGTCTTCGAATTGATTACGGCGGTTGGCTGTCTTTTGGCCTCCCCCAACGTACATGACTTACCCCTATAAATATTCCTACCTTCGCCCCTTATTTTTCATTATATCTTCAAACCCTTCAAAAGATCTCTTTCCTACTTCTCTCTTGTGTTCTTCCCCTAATTAATTTTTCTCCTTCCCTCTGAAATCTTTCAGTAAGAATGGAGAAGACCTTCAAAATTGTCCCTAAAGATGATAAGCCTTCCTCTTCTTCACGCTCGTCTAAGGGCAAGGCAACAATACCCCCTCGTCTCGAGGATTGCATCCCGGGACCCTGTGAAACAACCTCCGATTTCAAGGTTGACAAGACTTCTTCGAAGCCGGGACGGTGTGAACCCATGTCCCGATATATTAGCCTTACAACAGATATCCGAAAGGTGAAGGCCGACTGCTGCCGGGGGGATGTGGTGCTGGTGGAGATTCCCTCTCGGGAAGAATAGACATAATGTACAAGGCCAGCTTCCTTAGTGTATACACCTATCCGTTTACCCTTGGTCCGGTAGAGCCAACTGCACCGTCGATAGACCCCGTTATCCTTGGCTTCTGCAGGCAATATCAAGTGACACTCGGCCTGACCCATCCGTCATTTTGGCGCATCGTCTATATGATCAGGCATTTTGCAAACATGGTCGAGGGGATGCCCTTTACCCTCGACCACTTGATTAGGATGTACGGTCCCCGACTGTACCAGGGAGGTCTGATCAAACTCCAACGGCGGGCCTCAAAAGTTCTCTTTGGTTGTACCGACGAGGTCAGGGACAGAGGATAGATGAGTCGTTTCATCCGTGTTAGGACCTCAGATTTAATTTCAGTGGAGAGGATGTTGTTGATCCCAAATGCACACATAAGTATACGTGGTCCGTGTTAGGACCTCAGATTTCATACATGGACCGGCCTTTCCATCCATTTCGAAAGAAAGAACAAGAGGGAAATTTAGAAGGAACTCATGTGTAATATATCACAAAGGTTTACAAAGATTACAAGTTGGTATCTAAAATAATTTCAACATGATCCTACAACCACTACAAGCCCTCCTTTATATAGGACTAGAAGGTTATTACAAGACAAACGTATATTATAAAATAAACCTATCTTACATGGAAAACTTATGTACAAGTGGGTCCCTTTTTACATGTGAAATACCTTAGGCAAAGCAACTAAAAATCTCTTGGAAACATGTGACAAGGGTGAAATATACGTGGTTTAGCATAGGTTTATTTTATACTTGTCACATGGTTTATCCACCAGAAAAACCATAATAATTCTTGTGAAAAATACTTGGCTTGAGCTATGAATATATGGCAGAACAAATATTATGGATTGACCCCATATGGATTGAGAATGGATCCTCCATGTTGCCGGAAAACTTGGAGCTTATAATAATTTTTTCTTTCCATAATAATTAACGGATCAAAGGGATCCATGAGGTTGAGAAACTCCGGTGGATGATCCGTTGGCTTCAATGAACTTGTTCCTTTGAAAACATGAAGATGTGGTTGATTAGCTTTTGCTTTGACTTCAGCTTTGCTGGGGAAAATCTCTTTGAGAATTCTTCCGGTCGAGACAGAAAATCTACGAGAATATTATCCTTTCCTTTCAGGTGCCTGAATTGAAGCTTGTATGGAGAGAACCATTGGGCCCACCTGAGAATTTGAGGATTGGGAATAATTTTTGTATTTATCTTGATCATCTTTGGGAAGGCCTTCATATCCATCTCTATACGAAATTCAGTGTGAATAAGGAAAACATTGAATTTCTTGATTCCATTCTTTACTGCAAGTATTTCGTTGAATGTGGAGTGATAATGTTGCTCTGCCTCTTTGAACTTCCCGCTCGCATATACACATATTTTACTCTGGCCATCTTCTTCTTCAAATAGAAAGACACTCCAATATTCATTGCTGGCATCAGTTTGCGGTATCTTCTTACCGTCGGAAGAGATATAGAGGGACTTGACATTATTAAAAATTTCCCTTATTTCTCTGACTACTTCATCTTGCTTATTTCCCCATGATGGATCATTTTTCTTGAGCATATTTGTGAACGGAGAAATGTATGTAGAGATATTTGGGATGAAATCTCTCACATAATTTACTATACCCAAGAACTGTTGGATCTGCTTCGTTGTGAGGCTGGTATCTGGAAACTTGAGTAGTTCTTGACATATATGTGGTCCTGGACTGTATGCACCTTGGACAAAATGCATTCCAAGAAAATTAATCTCTTTTCAGGCAAGAACCATCTTTTCTGCTGAAAGCATGATCCCATAGTGTGTTATCAATGCCTCAAACTGTCGAAGCAAGTTGACATGTTCCTCCAATGTATCACTAAGTAACAGGATGTCATCAATGTAAACCAAAGAGGTATGGAGGATAGGCTGGAATATTTTTATCATGGCTTTTTGGAACAAGGAGGGTGTAGTTTTCAACCCGAAGGGCATGACTTTCCACTGGAAATGGTGATCGGGGATGCATAATTCAGTTTTGGGTCTTTCTTTTGGGTGAATTCCCAATTGCCAAATTCAAGATTTTAAATGAAACTTGGAAAAATATTTGGCCTTGGCTAAGTGGGAGAAAAGAGTGAGTTTATTCGGGATAGGGAATTTATCATCTTGGAGGAAATAGTTAAGTGGCTGGTAGTTAATGACTAACCTGAGTATTTCTCTTATCTGCTCAGCTCTTTTGTTGACATAAAATGCTTCGCATGCCCATTGTGAATCCGGTAGCTCTATTAGATCAAATTCCAAATGTTCTTCGCATTCTTTCTTTGCAAGCTGAAGATGATCTGGATTCATTCCTGAATGACTGGCTTTTGTTGGATTGATATTTTCATTCTTCTTGAAAGGGAGCTTGATAAAAAGCTCTTCATTTTTCCGTAACAGGATTTCCCTTTCTTCATGAAATGCTTGTGGGATTCAGCACAAGAATGCTCAATGAGATTTTGCTCAATCTCTTTAATTTGTTCGTCGTTGGTGATTGGAATAGCCTTGGAATCTCAGAATAAGGTTTGAACTGCTTCTTAAAAGCTATCTCGTTAGCCTTGATCTGGAGTTGATCACTAAGTTGTCTGTAAATGTCGAATCCAACAATAAGATCTTTTCCTAGTACATCACACCCTATCAGCTTAGTTATGCACTTCAATCCCGGAAAGAACTCAATTGTGACCGGATGCTTTTTGATGACAATGGTAGTAAGGATTCCATTTGATGCAGTGTTAAAATCCTTAAAGTGCGGCACCCATTGATCTTCAGGGAGAACAACAGGATTTATGAGTGAAGAAGCAGCTCCAGTGTCGATGAAAGCAATAACTCGAGTTGGTTTATCCCATTTGGATGAATAAACTTTGAGTTCTACTTAAGGAACGATTACTAGAGCGTTGATCTCCTCCTGGGCTTTGATCTCGGGTTCTGAAATTTGGTAGTGGTCATTGCGTGATCTTCATAGTTATCAAGAGAGAATAAAGTTTCCTCACTAGGCTCATCATCCACAGAGAATATGGATTCAAGGTCCTCCTCTTTTCCGAGATGTATGCCAGTGTAATCTTCAATCTCTTCAAGGATTTTGACAGATCTTCTTGATTGGGGACAATTTTTCGTGAAATGTCCAATCTTGTGGCAAATAAAGCATTTGTTTTTCTTGTGAACATTCCCTGGCCTCCTACGTCTGAAATATTTTGTGCATCTCTTGGACCTTGGTTTTCCATCTGAAATTCTTGTCCATCTGAACCTCCTGAATCCTTTTTGTCGCCTAAATGTGTGGCAGGAACATCCTGATCTGGTGATCAGATTGGATCTGTGACATGCTTTATCAAGCGCTGGATTGTGCTGGATAATTTGTTTTAGGGCTGAGCGCTTTGTACAAATGTCCTCCAAAGCTACGAAAATAGCTTGCCTGATTTAGTTGACTTGTGGGACTGATATTGATTGAAACCTTTCTTCAATGATGGTCATGGTTCGGCTTGCCAACAACTTTGGAAGGGAAGAGACGAAGGCTTGATTTAGGTTGATGTCTCCGCCGATTTCAAAGTATATCTTTGCCATTATTTTTAAAAATGTCTGTCAAGTCATTTCTGTCGAATGACCCACACTTCATCTCAAAAAGTTGTATTCGCATTTTCTCCTTTCTTTGGCTAGTATCTGCGTAGAAAACTTCATGTAGGATCCTGATGTTGAAGGCAAAATCATGGGATGTAAGAAAAGTATTTTTGTCTTGAATCCCAAGTGAATTCCACCAATCTCTGAGGATTCCTGAGAATCGTGAAGTTAGTTCTAACAGGATGATATACATTTCTCGTTCCACCAAATATTTGGTCACCATCCAAGTATAGAAGTCTTGGATCCTTTGAGGCCATTTCGAAACCTTGAGGTCATCTAAGCTGAAATTGTGGAAGCCAGTTCCAACTGGTTTTGACGCCATGGGTTCATGTCTTCTTTCTGGGATTGGATCATCTGTCATGCCTTCTTGATCCTCCTCTACTTCAGATATTTCTGGGTCTCTTGGTTGGCTCACAAATATTGGGGGATCGTCTTCTTCGGAGGAGTTTGCTGTTGAATCATTGCTTGATTGGGAGCTATCTTCCATTGTATCATCATCAGAGGAATTTAGAGATTTTGACCATATAGTATCTCCTTCTGACATGTTTCTTTGCTGGGAGACATAGAGGTCTGGAGTGTTTGGAGCAGAAATCATCAGACTTTCAAGGTTGGATCCTTTTGAAATTTCTCCTTGGTCTCGCCTCTTCTTGGTTTGTTTCTTTGCTGCAAGAGCATCTTTCCTTTCCCAAACCATTTTTGCAATATCGAATTCAGGTTCTTCTTTTAAGGGGTGGGTGAAAGTGATAGGATTGTGTGAGGTAGTAGGAAAAGTAGAAAAGGTGTTGTCCATTTTTTGTGGGGAATATTCTTGTGTTGACATGGGGTAGAAGGTTGGTTTTGAAGGGAAAAGTGGGGTTTTTTGTGACTCAAAGAGGTCATTTCTCAAAATTTGAATTTTTCCTTGATTGAAATCGTCTCTTTTTGCTGTTGTTGGAAGAACTGGAAAAGTGAAGTTCATGGCAGACAAATCTCATATTGTAAATTTGCCAACCTTAGCTCCAAGGCCCTTTTCTCAATTGTTTCCACTTTTCTCATTAACTTGTTTTGTGTATGTGCCACGTTTATTATGGTGTTGCCAATATTGTTGAGCACTTTGTATTGGCAGATGGAATTTTCTGATTGCCAGTTCATTGTTGCCTCAATGTCACTCATTGGGGCTTTTTCTCCAGAAGGTAGTACTATGTTTTTCTTGGGGATTTTTGGAGCATGGCTGATACCTTCTTTTTCAAAAGGTTGAAGTGGAGGAAAATCTTGGGTATGGCTGGAACTGGAAGGGCTCATCATGAATATTTGTGGGTGTGTGGACTTTTGGGTTGATAGAGTTTTAGGTTTAGGTGGCTTTTTGGATTCTAAATTACGAGCTGACGGTGGTTTGGGTTTTGGGGTGGTTTCACTATCTTCCCAGCTTGGAGTGAATTTTTCTGATAAGTTTGGCCATTCTTGGGAGTATAAGAAAATTAACTATTAGTGCAGCTTGGCAATAACCAGGCCTTTTTTGTAGGAACATTTTCGTACCTATGATATAGTTTGCTTTCTTGGAGTCTCTTGCTCTGTTCCTTATACCGTGGTATCATAGATATAAAAATTTTCCTACAAAAAGGGCTGACTATTGCCAAGCTGCACTAACCGTTAATTTGCTTATAGTCGCAAAAGTTTTCCTACCAAAAGGGCTGGTTAAAAACCCATAAGGGACGGCTTGCCAAGCTACAAAACTACGAAAACTTTTGTACTATAACCAACCTAACTTTATTAGAGTATTCTTACTCTATTTTCATACATGGACCGGCCTTTCCATCCATCTCGAAAGAAAGAACAAGAGAGAAATTTAGAAGGAACTCATATGTAATATAGCACAAAGGTATAAAAAGATTACAAGATGGTTTCGAAGATAATTTCAATCATAGCCTCATACTCGACTTCGTTGTTAGTCAACTTTGTAGTTTTTATAGATTGTCTAATCATGCCGCCGTGGGTGGCTTCAGAACTATGCCGAGTCCGGATCCTTTCACGTTCGAAGCACCGTTAGTGAATAAGGTCCATACCCCCGATGATGTACCCATTTTTAATAAGAATTCTTTCTCTACCTCGGGCACAAGGGCGGGTGTAAAGTCGGTCACGAAGTCCGCCAAACTTTTGGACTTAATAGCTGTTCGGGGCTGATATTCGATATCAAACCCCCCGAGTTTGATGGCCCATTTTGGCCAGTCGGCCCGATAATTCGGGTTTATGTAATATGTTTCGAAGAGTATATGCTGTTAAAACACAAATACGATGACATTGAAAATAAGGCTTCAATTTTCGAGATGCACTTATCAATGCAAGAGCTAATTTTTCTAAGTGCGGATTGATGAGTGGTGATTTTACCACTCATTTTAGACTTTTCTCATTAGATTTTGTATTGTTAAATGATAATTTGAGGTCTTTGGTAGTGTATAATAGCTCAATTTTCAGGGAAATGATGTTATGAAGGTTGGTGTTAAATTGGACTGAAAATTGGACAAAAAGCGGTGAAAATGTGCATGAAAGGCTTCAGTGATTCCGCACCTGCGGATTCTAGGACGCAAGCGCGACCTCGCGCCTGCGAGGAATTGTCGCCCCTGCGAAGCTGGCTCAGGCACACAAGACTCGCACCTGCGGTGCTTTTTACGCACCTGCGGAACCGCAGGTGCAACCAAATGTCCGCAATTGCGATGGAATTCAAACCAGCCTAATCTCGCACCTGCGATGAAATTCACGCACCTGCGGAACNCCGCTCATATTTGTAAAATCGTGAAATACATTGGATCGTTACTCGAGTGTAATACCCGAAACATCGATACTTGTTGCCATCGATCATTTTGATTGCTTTCTAGGTTAGTTTATATTTTCGCATTTAGTTATAAACAATTATCAGAAACCCAAAATCATATCAGTTTGGCACTGCGCGATGAGTGATAATTCTCTAGCATTCCTAAACGCCCTCACATTGTTCTCTGTGGGATTCGACCCCAACCTTGTTGGCTTACTTTATTTGACAACAATCGCTTACATTCTTTTAAGGTGTAAATTGAGCGTATCAAATTTTGGCGCC